>CM026396.1:40287869-40422178 GCA_014843695.1 Archivesica marissinica
ACTTATCCACTGCATGATAGCTAAATGGCTGTCGTTTGTATGGAGATATAATAGTATATTAACCTAAATCTCTATGTAGTCCCAGTAATATCTATGGAGGTGGGATAGATATGGCGACTACTTATCCACTGCATGATAGCTAAATGGCTGTCGTTTGTATGGAGATATAATAGTATATTAACCTATCTATGTAGTCCCAGTAATATCTATGGAGGTGGGATAGATATGGCGACTACTTATCCACTGCATGATAGCTAAATGGATGTCGTTTGTATGGAGATATAATAGTATATTAACCTAAATCTCTATGTAGTCCCAGTAATATCTATGGAGGTGGGATAGATATGGCGACTACTTATCCACTGCATGATAGCTAAATGGCTGTCGTTTGTATGGAGATATAATAGTATATTAACCTAAATCTCTATGTAGTCCCAGAAATATCTATGGAGGTGGTATAGATATGGCGACTACTTATCCACTGCATGATAGCTAAATGGATGTCGTTTGTATGGAGATATAATAGTATATTAACCTAAATCCCTATGTAGTCCCAGTAATATCTATGGAGGTGGGATAGATATGGCGACTACTTATCCACTGCATGATGGCTGTCGTTTGTATGGAGATATAATAGTATATTAACCTAAATCTCTATGTAGTCCCAGAAATATCTATGGAGTTGGGATAGATATGGCGACTATTTATCCACTGCATGATAGCTAAATGGCTGTCGTTTGTATGGAGATATAATAGTATATTAACCTAAATCTCTATGTAGTCCCAGTAATATCTATGGAGGTGGGATAGATATGGCGACTACTTATCCACTGCATGACAATGGCTGTCGTTTGTATGGAGATATAATAGTATATTAACCTAAATCTCTATGTAGTCCCAGTAATATCTATGGAGGTGGGATAGATATGGCGACTACTTATCCACTGCATGATGGCTGTCGTTTGTATGGAGATATAATAGTATATTAACCTAAATCTCTATGTAGTCCCAGAAATATCTATGGAGGTGGGATAGATATGGCGACTACTTATCCACTGCATGATGGCTGTCGTTTGTATGGAGATATAATAGTATATTAACCTAAATCTCTATGTAGTCCCAGAAATATCTATGGAGTTGGGATAGATATGGAGACTATTTATCCACTGCATGATAGCTAAATGGCTGTCGTTTGTATGGAGATATAATAGTATATTACCCTAAATCCCTATGTAGTCCCAGTAATATCTATGGAGGTGGGATAGATATGGCGACTACTTATCCACTGCATGAAATGGCTGTCGTTTGTATGGAGATATAATAGTATATTAACCTAAATCTCTATGTAGTCCCAGTAATATCTATGGAGGTGGGATAGATATGGCGACTACTTATCCACTGCATGATGGCTGTCGTTTGTATGGAGATATAATAGTATATTAACCTAAATCTCTATGTAGTCCCAGAAATATCTATGGAGGTGGGATAGATATGGCGACTACTTATCCACTGCATGATGGCTGTCGTTTGTATGGAGATATAATAGTATATTAACCTAAATCTCTATGTAGTCCCAGAAATATCTATGGAGTTGGGATAGATATGGCGACTATTTATCCACTGCATGATAGCTATTGGCTGTCGTTTGTATGGAGATATAATAGTATATTACCCTAAATCCCTATGTAGTCCCAGTAATATCTATGGAGGTGGGATAGATATGGCGACTACTTATCCACTGCATGATGGCTGTCGTTTGTATGGAGATATAATAGTATATTAACCTAAATCTCTATGTAGTCCCAGAAATATCTATGGAGGTGGGATAGATATGGCGACTACTTATCCACTGCATGATGGCTGTCGTTTGTATGGAGATATAATAGTATATTAACCTAAATCTCTATGTAGTCCCAGAAATATCTATGGAGGTGGGATAGATATGGCGACTACTTATCCACTGCATGATGGCTGTCGTTTGTATGGAGATATAATAGTATATTAACCTAAATCTCTATGTAGTCCCAGAAATATCTATGGAGGTGGGATAGATATGGTGACTACTTATCCACTGCATGATGGTTAATGGCTGTCGTTTGTATGGAGATATAATAGTATATTAACTTAAACCTCTATGTAGTCCCAGTAATATCTATGGAGGTGGGATAGATATGGCGACTACTTATCCACTGCATGATGGCTGTCGTTTGTATGGAGATATAATAGTATATTAACCTAAATCTCTATGTAGTCCCAGAAATATCTATGGAGGTGGGATAGATATGGCGACTATTTATCCACTGCATGGTGGCTGTCGTTTGTATGGAGATATAATAGTATATTAACCTAAATCTCTATGAAGGAAAGGGTTAAATAAACAATGCCGCTTGAAACATGAATTAACATAAGCTTACCCAGAAATGAGCCATTGCATTCACTTCCATGGTTTTCTCTATCATGTTGTCCGGGCAATCGAGATATTTCTTGCCTGTTACAATACCAGCATTGTTCACTAGGATGTCTACTTGTCCGACCTCTTGCTTAACCTGAAGCCCAACCAAATTATACAGGCATACATATAATTAATATCACAATCATTACCTTAAGCTGAGATTTCATGCATGTATGCGCGTCATGCGAGTGCGTACGAGTGATACAAATGCATACACCTCTTTCAATTGATTGCTTCCATAACTGCGAATACCCACGCAGTTTCAGTGTTTCCTGCTGATAACGTAGAGCTTCCGTGTCCGATTTATGCGACGCATAAACACAGATTGCTATAAGGAGCGATTCACTGTGACATTCATGCATTCGCTTGCGCAACCGGGCATATGGAATCAATATATGGCATTACATGCTTTTCCATTTGTTGTCACATTCGCAATACGAATATATGGAACATGGTGTTTTCTATTAAAGATTGTTGTAAACAGTTATATATATATATATACTAAGTCCGGTACTATATTATATATTCTAAGTCGACACTATATATACCAAGTCCACACTATACATACCAATTCCACACTATATATACCAAGTCCACACTATATATACCAAGTCCATACTATATATACCAAGTCCATACTATATATACCAAGTCCACACTATATATACCAAGTCCATACTATATATACCAAGTCCACACTATATATACCAAGTCCACACTATATATACCAAGTCCATACTATATATACCAAGTCCACACTATATATACCAAGTCCACACTATATATACCAAGTCCATACTATATATACCAAGTCCACACTATATATACCAAGTTCATACTATATATACCAAGTCCACACTATATATACCAAGTCCACACTATATATACCAAGTCCACACTATATATACCAAGTCCACATTATATATATATACCAAGTCCATACTATATATACCAAGTCCACATTATATATATATACCAAGTCCATACTATATATACCAAGTCCACACTATATATACCAAGTCCATACTATATATACCAAGTCCACACTATATATACCAAGTCCACACTATATATACCAAGTCTATACTATATATACCAAGTCCATACTATATATACCAAGTCCACACTATATATATACCAAGTCCACATTATATATATACCAAGTCCACATTATATATACCAAGTCCACACTATATATACCAAGTCCACACTATATATACCAAGTCCATACTATATATACCAAGTCCACACTATATATACCAAGTCCACATTATATATACCAAGTCCATACTATATATACCAAGTCCATACTATATATACCAAGTCCATACTATATATACCAAGTCCACACTATATATACCAAGTCCACATTATATATACCAAGTCCATACTATATATACCAAGTCCATACTATATATACCAAGTCCACACTATATATACCAAGTCCACATTATATATACCAAGTCCACATTATATATATACCAAGTCCACATTATATATATACCAAGTCCATACTATATATACCAAGTCCACACTATATATACCAAGTCCACACTATATATACCAAGTCCATACTATATATACCAAGTCCACACTATATATACCAAGTCCACATTATATATACCAAGTCCATACTATATATACCAAGTCCATACTATATATACCAAGTCCATACTATATATACCAAGTCCACACTATATATACCAAGTCCATACTATATATACCAAGTCCACACTATATATACCAAGTCCACATATATATATATACCAAGTCCACATTATATATATACCAAGTCCATACTATATATACCAAGTCCACACTATATATACCAAGTCCACATTATATATACCAAGTCCATACTATATATACCAAGTCCATACTATATATACCAAGTCCACACTATATATACCAAGTCCACATTATATATATACCAAGTCCACACTATATATACCAAGTCCATACTATATATACCAAGTCCATACTATATATACCAAGTCCACACTATATATACCAAGTCCACACTATATATACCAAGTCCATACTATATATACCAAGTCCATACTATATATACCAAGTCCATACTATATATACCAAGTCCACACTATATATACCAAGTCCATACTATATATACCAAGTCCATACTATATATAGCAAGTCCATACTATATATAGCAAGTCCATACTATATATACCAAGTCCACACTATATATACCAAGTCCACATTATATATACCAAGTCCACACTATATATACCAAGTCCACATTATATATACCAAGTCCACACTATATATACCAAGTCCATACTATATATACCAAGTCCATACTATATATACCAAGTCCATACTATATATACCAAGTCCAC
Organism: Archivesica marissinica; assembly: GCA_014843695.1. Classification (NCBI taxonomy): domain Eukaryota; kingdom Metazoa; phylum Mollusca; class Bivalvia; order Venerida; family Vesicomyidae; genus Archivesica; species Archivesica marissinica. The sequence goes on from CM026396.1 coordinate 40,292,682, forward strand.
ATTATATATACCAAGTCCACATTATATATACCAAGTCCATACTATATATACCAAGTCCATACTATATATACCAAGTCCATACTATATATACCAAGTCCATACTATATATACCAAGTCCATACTATATATACCAAGTCCACATTATATATACCAAGTCCACACTATATATACCAAGTCCACACTATATATACCAAGTCCATACTATATATACCAAGTCCACATATATATACCAAGTCCACACTATATATACCAAGTCCACACTATATATACCAAGTCCATACTACAAGTCCATACTATATATACCAAGTCCACATTATATATACCAAGTCCACACTATATATATACCAAGTCCACACTATATATACCAAGTCCATACTATATATACCAAGTCCATACTATATATATAGCAAGTCCATACTATATATACCAAGTCCACACTATATATATACCAAGTCCACACTATATATACCAAGTCCATACTATATATACCAAGTCCACACTATATATACCAAGTCCACATTATATATACCAAGTCCATACTATATATACCAAGTCCATACTATATATACCAAGTCCACATTATATATACCAAGTCCATACTATATATACCAAGTCCACATTATATATACCAAGTCCACACTATATATACGAAGTCCACATTATATATACCAAGTCCATACTATATATACCAAGTCCACATTATATATACCAAGTCCACATTATATATACCAAGTCCATACTATATATACCAAGTCCACATTATATATACCAAGTCCACACTATATATACCAAGTCCACACTATATATACCAAGTCCACATTATATATATACCAAGTCCATACTATATATACCAAGTCCATACTATATATACCAAGTCCACACTATATATACCAAGTCCACACTATATATACCAAGTCCACACTATATATATACCAAGTCCACATTATATATATACCAAGTCCACAATATATATACCAAGTCCACACTATATATACCAAGTCCACACTATATATATACAAGTCCACACTATATATACCAAGTCCACACTATATATACCAAGTCCATACTATATATACCAAGTCCATACTATATATACCAAGTCCATACTATATATACCAAGTCCACACTATATATATACCAAGTCCACATTATATATATACCAAGTCCACACTATATATACCAAGTCCACACTATATATACCAAGTCCACACTATATATATACCAAGTCCACATTATATATACCAAGTCCATACTATATATACCAAGTCCACACTATATATACCAAGTCCACATTATATATATACCAAGTCCACACTATATATACCAAGTCCACATATATACCAAGTCCACACTATATATACCAAGTCCATACTATATATACCAAGTCCACACTATATATACCAAGTCCATACTATATATACCAAGTCCACACTATATATACCAAGTCCACATTATATATATACCAAGTCCACATTATATATATACCAAGTCCATACTATATATACCAAGTCCACACTATATATACCAAGTCCACACTATATATACCAAGTCCACATTATATATACCAAGTCCACATTATATATACCAAGTCCACACTATATATATACCAAGTCCACATTATATATACCAAGTCCATACTATATATACCAAGTCCACACTATATATACCAAGTCCACATTATATATATACCAAGTCCACACTATATATACCAAGTCCACACTATATATACCAAGTCCACACTATATATACCAAGTCCATACTATATATACCAAGTCCACACTATATATACCAAGTCCATACTATATATACCAAGTCCACACTATATATACCAAGTCCACATTATATATATACCAAGTCCACATTATATATATACCAAGTCCATACTATATATACCAAGTCCACACTATATATACCAAGTCCACACTATATATACCAAGTCCACATTATATATACCAAGTCCACATTATATATACCAAGTCCACATTATATATAGCAAGTCCACATTATATATACCAAGTCCACATTATATATATATACCAAGTCCACATTATATATAGCAAGTCCACATTATATATATACCAAGTCCACATTATATATATACCAAGTCCACATTATATATATACCAAGTCCACATTATATATATACCAAGTCCACATACTCTATATATACATATATCGCTGTCCGATTAGCGCAGCGGTTAGCATTCTTGCTTCTAATCAATGCAACCCTGGTTCGATCCTCGGAATTTGAAGTATGCGAGATGGTACGGTTTATCCGGGTACTCCGGTTTCCTCCAACATGACTGACATTTAGTTAATACAAATTTATTTTAGTTCGATTGTGAAACAAGTTCTTACAACTTATATTAAACACTCTCGATACCTCATTCCTGATGGAATCCATCGCCACGAGGGAGAGAGAAGAGGCAACGTGGAATTTAAATGCCTTACCTAAGGGCACAATCGTAACATTTACTCTTTCATCCGTGCCAACGAGAGTGATTAATACAAGTTGTTAAAGCTTGTTTCACAATCATTGTATAATAAATAATATTTATTTTATATTTCGGGTTTTACGCCTGCATCAGCACCATTTCGGGCTATATCGCCGGCGGGCAGTTTACCTAACAACACCTTTCCTGGGCAGGCTCCAGCGGTTAACCAGTACTTGGGTGCACCAACCTCTGTAAGAAACTGCCAACTTTTTCATATAAATGAGACAACGGCCTGAGCGGGGCTCGAACCCGTGACCATCAGTGATGATAGGTTACAGTGGTATACAAGTCAGCGACCTTAACCACTTGACCACAGAGGTGGACTGTAGAATAAATAAAGTTTAAACATTACATACCTTTTTTGCTACAGTATATATATCATCTCTGTTACATAGGTTTATGGTGTATGATTTAACAGTTGCACCATATTCCTTACACAACGACGACGTCGCGTCATTGCCCATCTCATTCATATCCCATAATACAATGCGACATTTCAGTTTTGCAAAGCGTACAGCCATAAGTCGTCCAATACCACTGCCTGCAAAGGACAAATACTCAGAAACATTCCATGATAATAATATGCCCCAGATAAGATGTGCAGAACTATCAGTTGTCCGACACAAATTTCGGAGATACTGTACGGAGACATTCTAAGGAATGGATGCTACACCGAGATATTCTAAGGAACAGATGCTACACTGAGATATTCTAAGGAGCGGATGCTACACTGAGATATTCTAAGGAGCGGATGCTACACTGAGATATTCTAAGGAGCGGATGCTACACTGAGATATTCTAAGGAGTGGATGCTACACTGAGATATTCTAAGGAGCGGATGCTACACTGAGATATTCTAAGGAGCGGATGCTACACTGAGATATTCTAAGGAACGGATGTAACACTGAGATATTCTAAGGAGCGGATACTATACTGAGATATTCTAAGGAACGGATGCTACACCGAGATATTCTAAGGAGCGGATGCTACACTGAGATATTCTAAGGAGCGGATGCTACACCGAGATATTCTAAGGAACGGATGCTACACAGAGATATTCTAAGGAACGGATGCTACACCGAGATATTCTAAGGAACGGATGCTACACCGAGATATTCTAAGGAACGGATGCTACACTGAGATATTCTAAGGAGCGGATGCTACACTGAGATATTCTAAGGAGCGGATGCTACACCGAGATATTCTAAGGAGCGGATGCTACACCAAGATATTCTAAGGAATGGATGCTACACTGAGATATTCTAAGGAGCGGATGCTACACTGAGATATTCTAAGGAGCGGATGCTACACCGAGTTATTCTAAGGAACGGATGCTACACCGAGATATTCTAAGGAACGGATGCTACACCGAGATATTCTAAGGAACGGATGCTACACTGAGATATTCTAAGGAGCGGATGCTACACTGAGATATTCTAAGGAGCGGATGCTACACCGAGATATTCTAAGGAGCGGATGCTACACCAAGATATTCTAAGGAATGGATGCTACACTGAGATATTCTAAGGAGCGGATGCTACACTGAGATATTCTAAGGAGCGGATGCTACACCGAGTTATTCTAAGGAGCGGATGCTACACTGAGATATTCTAAGGAACGGATGCTACACCGAGATATTCTAAGGAGCGGATGCTACACTGATATATTCTAAGGAGCGGATGCTACACTGAGATATTCTAAGGAGCAGATGCTACACTGAGATATTCAAAGGAGCGGATGCTACACTGAGATATTCTAAGGGGCGGATGCTACACTGAGATATTCTAAGGAACGGATGCTACACTGAGATATTCTAAGGGGCGGATGCTACACTGAGATATTCTAAGGAACGGATGCTACACTGAGATATTCTAAGGAGCGGATGCTACACTGAGATATTCTAAGGAACGGATGCTACACTGAGATATTCTAAGGAGCGGATGCTACACTGAGATATTCTAAGGAACGGATGCTACACCGAGATATTCTAAGGAGCGGATGCTACACTGAGATATTCTAAGGAGTGGATGCTACACTGAGATATTCTAAGGAGCGGATGTTACACTGAGATATTCTAAGGAATGGATGCTACACCGAGATATTCTAAGGAACGGATGCTACACTGAGATATTCTAAAGAACGGATGCTACACTGAGATATTCTAAGGAGCGGATGCTACACTGAGATATTCTAAGGAGCGGATGCTACACTGAGATATTCTAAGGAGCTGATGTAACACCGAGACATTCTAAGGAGCGTATGTAACACTGAGATATTCTAAGGAGCGGATATAACACTGAGACATTCTAAGGAACGGATGTAACACTGAGACATTCTAAGGAACGGATGCTACACTGAGACATTCTAAGGAACGGATGCTACACTGAGATATTCTAAGGAGCGGATGCTACACTGAGATATTCTAAGGATCGGATGCTACACCGAGATATTCTAAGGAGCGGATGCTACACTGAGATATTCTAAGGAGCGGATGCTACACTGAGAGATATTCTAAGGAGCAGATGCTACACTGAGATATTCTAAGGAATGGATGCTACACCGAGATATTCTAAGGAACGGATGCTACACTGAGATATTCTAAGGAGCGGATGCTACACTGAGATATTCTAAGGAGCGGATGCTACACTGAGATATTCTAAGGAGCGGATGCTACACTGAGATATTCTAAGGAGCGGATGCTACACTGAGATATTCTAAGGAGCGGATGTAACACTGAGACATTCTAAGGAGCGTATGTAACACTGAGATATTCTAAGGAGCGGATATAACACTGAGACATTCTAAGGAACGGATGTAACACTCAGACATTCTAAGGAACGGATGCTACACTGAGACAGTCTAAGGAACGGATGCTACACTGAGATATTCTAAGGAGCGGATGCTACACTGAGATATTCTAAGGAACGGATGCTACACCGAGATATTCTAAGGAGCGGATGCTACACTGAGATATTCTAAGGAGCGGATGCTACACTGAGATATTCTAAGGAGCGGATGCTACACTGAGATATTCTAAGGAATGGATGCTACACCGAGATATTCTAAGGAACGGATGCTACACTGAGATATTCTAAGGAACGGATGCTACACTGAGATATTCTAAGGAGCGGATGCTACACTGAGATATTCTAAGGAGCTGATGCTACACTGAGATATTCTAAGGAGCGGATGTAACACTGAGACATTCTAAGGAGCGTATGTAACACTGAGATATTCTAAGGAGCGGATATAACACTGAGACATTCTAAGGAACGGATGCTACACTGAGATATTCAAAGGAGCGGATGCTACACTGAGACATTCTAAGGAACGGATGCTACACTGAGATATTCTAAGGAGCGGATGCTACACTGAGATATTCTAAGGAGCGGATGCTACACCGAGATATTCTAAGGAACGGATGTAACACTGAGATATTCTAAGGAACGGATGCTACACTGAGATATTCTAAGGAGCGGATGTAACACTGAGACATTCTAAGGAGCTTATGTAACACTGAGACATTCTAAGGAGCTTATGTAACACTGAGATATTCTAAGGAACGGATGCTACACTGAGACATTCTAAGGAATGGATGTAACACTGAGACATTCTAAGGAGCTTATGTAACACTGAGAAATTCTAAGGAACGGATGATTAGAAGTGTCATATTATTGACTTTTAACATTTTTATTTTAAATAAAATTGTGAAAATGTTATGACGTACACGTATATGAACAATCTATGATACTAAAGGGAAACAACTGCTAATATAAAACATATAGTACCCGATGCAGCAAGTGATACCTTGGATGTAACTTGGTCTTTTAAAGAGAAAAATGACAACCAACAAATTATTTTGGGTAGTGCATTCATTTACTGAACTTGGCAGGACATAGTGTATATTCCAGTCCAGCGTAAACTAGTCCCTTTCAATGTTAAATGCAAAGATTTAATTGAACTGATACGGTGTATAACAAATTCGTGGGTAAGCTAAGTTCATTTGAATGTGGAATGTGGAGATTCTATCTGACATCGTGCATATTCCATTCCTGGGTAAATTAGACCATTTGAACATTAGATTCTGGAGACAAGATTTGACATGATGTATATCGCAGTCTCGGGTAAACTACCCGGTAGTCTTATGCCTGTGAAATGTGGGGGTCTTGTACTGTCAAGGTGTATATTCTATTCCTGGGCAAACTAGTTAATTTGAATGTGGGGACTTGATCGGACATGGTTTATATTCCAGTACCGGGTAAACTAGTCCATTTGACTGTGCAATGTGGGGACCTGGTTTATATTCAAGTCCCGGGTAAACTAGTCCATTTGACTGTGCAATGTGGGGACCTGGTTTATATTCCAGTACCGGGTAAACTAGTCCATTTGACTGTGCAATGTGGGGACCTGGTTTATATTCAAGTACCGGGTAAACTAGTCCATTTGACTGTGCAATGTGGGGACCTGGTTTATATTCAAGTACCGGGTAAACTAGTCCATTTGACTGTGCAATGTGGGGACCTGGTTTATATTCAAGTACCGGGTAAACTAGTCCATTTGACTGTGCAATGTGGGGACCTGGTTTATATTCCAGTACCGGGTAAACTAGTCCATTTGACTGTGCAATGTGGGGACCTGGTTTATATTCAAGTCCCGGGTAAACTAGTCCATTTGACTGTGCAATGTGGGGACCTGGTTTATATTCAAGTACCGGGTAAACTAGTCCATTTGACTGTGCAATGTGGGGACCTGGTTTATATTCAAGTCCCGGGTAAACTAGTCCATTTGACTGTGCAATGTGGGGACCTGGTTTATATTCAAGTACCGGGTAAACTAGTCCATTTGACTGTGCAATGTGGGGACCTGGTTTATATTCAAGTCCCGGGTAAACTAGTCCATTTGACTGTGCAATGTGGGGACATGGTTTATATTCCAGTCCTGGGTAAACTAGTCCATTTGACTGTGAAATATGTCCAATTTTCTATCCATTTTTTCGATCTGGTGATCTGTGACAGGGTTACATTGTTCCCATTTATTCCTGGCAGTATAGGTTACGATTAGCATTAGTATTATTATGCAATGTTTTTCCAAATACAATATATACTTAGTACATTTGAAAACGCATCATTTTTGATGTCACGTAATTTTTTAACGAAAAAATTGTAACTCATGCAACCATGGTATTTTAGGTAAGTATACATCATATTGTGTGTACATTGCTAAAATGTCATGATTTGGGGCATGAAAAGCAAAAAAATACGTTTTTCACGAAAATGTCATGAATCATGATGAAAGCAAATTTCTTTTGACTTATATTGAAAGCTGGAACCCTGGTACAGTATAAAAACACGATGAAACTAAATTCTATTCACAAACCATAATGCCACGTCTATCGGAACAAGCGCGAAACCAGGGCATCGGAATGATGGCTGCCGGTATGGCGAAACGAGAAGTAGCGAGGCAACTTGGCTGCCATATTTCTACCATATGTAGGCTAGAAAGGCGATACCAACAAACAGGCACTGTCATTGACCGTCGAAGACCCGGCAGGCAACGTGTGACTACCCCCAGACAGGATGTCAGAATAAGGGTGTCCCACCTTCGAAACAGGTTTCAAACTGCTACTGAAACAGCCAGAAATACCGTCGGTATTCATGGGTACGTTTTTTAATCAACACTCGTAACTACCATCATCATTTTTCCAGACAGATACAAATAAAAAACGCCTAAATGTGAGATCTTAAATTGTGGTACGTCACTTTCTTGGCTCACTATACATTTAGTTCCTTCCACCCGATGTGTGTATAACCCAATACCATAACTGAAAATTCGATATCACTAATAAAAAATAATTATCATAAAATAAATGAAAATTGATTGTTTTTGTTATTATTGTTTGTTTCTTTTCAGGCACAGGATACATCCAAATACTGTTCGATCTAGACTTCGATCTGTTGGGTTGAAGGTCAGAAGACCACTTAAGGCAGCTACCCTTACTGCTCGACATAGACTGGAACGATTAAGTTGGTCGAGGGCCCATCTACGATTTACAAGGCGTCAGTGGGGAACTGTGCTATTTTCAGATGAATCTCGTATTCAACTATCACGCGCGGATGGTCGGAAGTGAATATGGAGACGTTGTAATGAGCGATATACGGATCCATGCGTTATGGAGTACAACAGGTGGGGTGGGGGATCGCTTCATTTCTGGGCAGGGATTACTCAGTTTGAAAAGACTAGGTTGGTGATTTTTAATCGCAACGTTACTGCCCAGTCTTACGTCGATGATGTCATTCGACCAGTTGTGCTACCGTTCTTTCAACAGCATGGCAGGAGAGGTCAATACATTTTGCAACACGATAATGCCAGACCGCATACGGCATTGTTGACCAGAAACTTTCTTGCTGCCAATAACGTCGATGTCCTTGAGTGGCCAGCGTTATCTCCTGACATGTCTTCTATAGAACATGTTTGGGACCACTTGAAGCGGCTTGTGTACAACGGTGATAATCCACCCACTACGCTAGCAGAACTTCGCGTGGCACTTCTGGAGGAATGGCAACGTATGCCACAGCATTGCATAGCTTCGAAAATTCTGTCTATGCGCCGTAGATGCCAGGCACTAATAGACGCTCGCGGTGGTCACACGAGGTATTGAGTGTGTTTTTTTGTTTTTGGAGTAGTGACTGAACTGTTTTCGATAACAAAACGTACTCTGTTTAAACTGTAAAATATTACTTAAAAAAATTCATTGCAATCGCTTGTTTACTTTTACGGCAATTAGAAAACAAAAACGGTTGCGTTTTCAAATGTACTAAGTATATGTACAATGTTATTCCAAATGCCACCTATGTATAATGTTACTATCTCTGTACAATGTTATTCCAAATACCACCTATGTATAATTTTACTATCTCTGTGCAATGTTATTCCAAATACAATATATATGCAATGTTATTCCAAATACAATATATATGCAATGTTATTCCAAATACAATATACATGTATATGCAATGCTATTCCAAATACAATATACATGTATATGCAATGCTATTCCAAATACAATATATATGCAATGTTATTCCAAATACAATATATATGCAATGTTATTCCAAATACAATATATATGCAATGTTATTCCAAATACAATATATATGCAATGTTATTCCAAATACAATATATATGCAATGTTATTCCAAATACAATATATATGCAATGTTATTCCAAATACAATATATGTGCAATGTTATTCCAAATACAATATATGTACAATGTTATTCCAAATAAGATATATATGCAATGTTATTCCAAATACAATATATATGCAATGTTATTCCAAATACAATATATATGCAATGTTATTCCAAATACAATATATATGCAATGCTATTCCAAATACAATATATATGCAATGTTATTCCAAATACAATATATGTACAATCTTATTCCAAATACAATATATATGCAATGTTATTCCAAATACAATATATATGCAATGTTATTCCAAATACAATATATATGCAATGTTATTTCCAAATACAATATATATGCAATGTTATTCCAAATACAATATATATGCAATGTTATTCCAAATAGGCCTACAATATATATGCAATGTTATTCCAAATACAATATATATGCAATGTTATTCCAAATACAATATATGTACAATGTTATTCCAAATACAATATATGTACAATGTTATTCCAAATACAATATATATGCAATGTTATTCCAAATACAATATATATGCAATGTTATTCCAAATACAATATATATGCAATGTTATTCCAAATACAATATATATGCAATGTTATTCCAAATACAATATATATGCAATGTTATTCCAAATACAATATATGTACAATGTTATTCCAAATACAATATATATGCAATGTCATTCCAAATACAATATATATGCAATGTCATTCCAAATACAATATATATGCAATGTCATTCCAAATACAATATATATGCAATGTTATTCCAAATACAATATATATGCAATGTTATTCCAAATACAATATATATGCAATGTTATTCCAAATACAATATATGTACAATGTTATTCCAAATACAATATATGTACAATGTTATTCCAAATACAATATATATGCAATGCTATTCCAAATAAGATATATATGCAATGTTATTCCAAATACAATATATATGCAATGTTATTCCAAATACAATATATATGCAATGTCATTCCAAATACAATATATGTACAATGTTATTCCAAATACAATATATATGCAATGTCAATCCAAATACAATATATATGCAATGTTATTTCCAAATACAATATATATGCAATGTTATTCCAAATACAATATATATGCAATGTTATTTCCAAATACAATATATATGCAATGTTATTCCAAATACAATATATGTACAATGTTATTCCAAATACAATATATATGCACTGCAGTATTATTACACACACTATCTCTGTGTAAGGTTATTACAAATACAATCGTATCTCTCACCATGTCATTTGGTTCTGAAGAATTACAGTATTTCACACTGATGTATGTATATAATGTAAATGTCAATTAGCAAATAAAATAATAGTATGATTTAACATGCAATGAAACAGTTTATGCTGTCCCCTAGCCTGGGTGCCAGTCCCCTAGCCTGGTGGCCAGTCTGTCGATTTTTCACTTTTTAACTTCTGGCATGATCAGAAACTCAATACGGCCCAATTAATAGTATCGGTGTTAAAATATAATTTATTTGACTGACGAGGCAAAATATATCGATGCCTGTTCCCCGGCTAGCAGTCCCCATTAATGGTCCATTGAAAGATCATTATCATTCTTATTTATTACATCTAGCTATATTGATCTATTACATCTAGCTATATCGATGTATTACATCTAGCTATATCAATCTATTACATCTAGCTATATCAATGTATTACATCTAGCTATATCGATGTATTACATCTAGCTATATCAATGTATTACATCTAGCTATATCAATGTATTACATCTAGCTATATCAATGTATTACATCTAGCTCTAGCTATATCATGTTACATCTAGCTATATCAATGTATTACATCTAGCTATATCGATGTATTACATCTAGCTATATCAATGTATTACATCTAGCTATATCAATGTATTACATCTAGCTATATCAATGTATTACATCTAGCTATATCAATGTATTACATCTAGGCTCTAGCTATATCAATGTATTACATCTAGCTATATCGATGTATTACATCTAGCTATATCAATGTATTACATCTAGCTATATCGATGTATTACATCTAGCTATATCAATGTATTACATCTAGCTATATCAATGTATTACATCTAGCTATATCAATGTATTACATCTAGCTATATCAATGTATTACATCTAGCTATATCAATGTATTACATCTAGCTATATCAATGTATTACATCTAGCTATATCAATGTATTACATCTAGCTATATCGATGTATTACATCTAGCTATATCTGTATTACATCTAGATATCATGTATTACATCTAGCTATATCAATGTATTACATCTAGCTATATCAATGTATTACATCTAGCTATATCAATGTATTACATCTAGCTATATCGATGTATTACATCTAGCTATATCAATGTATTACATCTAGGCTCTAGCTATATCAATGTATTACATCTAGCTATATCAATGTATTACATCTAGCTATATCAATGTATTACATCTAGCTATATCGATGTATTACATCTAGCTATATCAATGTATTACATCTAGCTATATCAATGTATTACATCTAGCTATATCGATGTATTACATCTAGCTATATCAATGTATTACATCTAGCTATATCGATGTATTACATCTAGCTATATCAATGTATTACATCTAGCTATATCGATGTATTACATCTAGCTATATCGATGTATTACATCTAGCTATATCGATGTATTACATCTAGCTATATCAATGTATTACATCTAGCTATATCAATGTATTACATCTAGCTATATCAATGTATTACATCTAGGCTCTAGCTATATCAATGTATTACATCTAGCTATATCAATGTATTACATCTAGCTATATCGATGTATTACATCTAGCTATATCAATGTATTACATCTAGCTATATCAATGTATTACATCTAGCTATATCAATGTATTACATCTAGCTATATCGATGTATTACATCTAGCTATATCAATGTATTACATCTAGGCTCTAGCTATATCAATGTATTACATCTAGCTATATCAATGTATTACATCTAGCTATATCAATGTATTACATCTAGCTATATCAATGTATTACATCTAGCTATATCAATGTATTACATCTAGCTATATCAATGTATTACATCTAGCTATATCAATGTATTACATCTAGCTATATCAATGTATTACATCTAGCTATATCAATGTATTACATCTAGCTATATCGATGTATTACATCTAGCTATATCAATGTATTACATCTAGGCTCTAGCTATATCAATGTATTACATCTAGCTATATCGATGTATTACATCTAGCTATATCAATGTATTACATCTAGCTATATCAATGTATTACATCTAGCTATATCGATGTATTACATCTAGCTATATCAATGTATTACATCTAGCTATATCAATGTATTACATCTAGCTATATCGATGTATTACATCTAGCTATATCAATGTATTACATCTAGCTATATCGATCTATTACATCTAGCTATATCAATGTATTACATCTAGCTATATCAATGTATTACATCTAGCTCTAGCTATATCAATGTATTACATCTAGCTATATCAATGTATTACATCTAGCTATATCGATCTATTACATCTAGCTATATCAATGTATTACATCTAGCTATATCGATCTATTACATCTAGCTATATCAATGTATTACATCTAGGCTCTAGCTATATCAATGTATTACATCTAGCTATATCGATGTATTACATCTAGCTATATCAATGTATTACATCTAGCTATATCGATGTATTACATCTAGCTATATCAATGTATTACATCTAGGCTCTAGCTATATCATGTATACATCTAGCTATATCATGTATTACATCTAGCTATATCAATGTATTACATCTAGCTATATCAATGTATTACATCTAGCTATATCAATGTATTACATCTAGGCTCTAGCTATATCGATGTATTACATCTAGCTATATCAATGTATTACATCTAGCTATATCAATGTATTACATCTAGCTATATCAATGTATTACATCTAGCTATATCGATCTATTACATCTAGCTATATCAATGTATTACATCTAGCTATATCAATGTATTACATCTAGGCTCTAGCTATATCGATGTATTACATCTAGCTATATCAATGTATTACATCTAGCTATATCGATGTATTACATCTAGCTATATCAATGTATTACATCTAGGCTCTAGCTATATCGATGTATTACATCTAGGCTCTAGCTATATCGATGTATTACATCTAGCTATATCGATGTATTACATCTAGCTATATCGATGTATTACATCTAGCTATATCGATGTATTACATCTAGCTATATTGATGTATTACATCTAGCTATATCGATCTATTACATCTAGCTATATCGATGTATTACATCTAGCTATATCGATCTATTACATCTAGCTATATCGATGTATTACATCTAGCTATATCAATGTATTACATCTAGCTATATCGATGTATTACATCTAGCTATATCGATGTATTACATCTAGCTATATCAATGTATTACATCTAGGCTCTAGCTATATCAATGTATTACATCTAGGCTCTAGCTATATCAATGTATTACATCTAGCTATATCGATTTATTACATCTAGCTATATCGATGTATTACATCTAGCTATATCAATGTATTACATCTAGGCTCTAGCTATATCAATGTATTACATCTAGCTATATCGATCTATTACATCTAGCTATATCAATGTATTACATCTAGCTATATCGATCTATTACATCTAGCTATATCGATGTATTACATCTAGCTATATCGATCTATTACATCTAGCTATATCGATGTATTACATCTAGCTATATCGATGTATTACATCTAGCTATATTGATGTATTCAGGGTTCATTCTAGGTCAGAATGTTTTGGAGAAGTGAGAAAGCGCATGATCGCTTCCTTAAATGGTGTTCTTTAATATACTTCTGCAAAATAGGGTTAAAATGCACAGTACAACCATTAAATACAACATTTGAATAGGAGTGTTTTATAATGGGCCAGTGTATTTTACTAGACACAATTTTGTGTTGCTTTTTTTAGGGAGAAGTGGGCCCCCCAGAGGGCGAAGTCAGGGTAGGGTCCCTTGGGCGACTATTTCGCCCACATCGCCCTCTAGAATGATCCCTGGTATTACATCTAGCTATAATTAATTTGCATGTATGGCAATGAGAACACCTTAGCTTGATTACATCTTTCCCAAATAAATTGTTAACAAGGACCAAAGCAGGGTTGGCAATTGACTGGGAAATATGATGTATATTGGATGGCAATATGACAAATGACATGCGTAACCCTTTCAACACTACAGGCCTCTAAATACACTTACAAAAAGTGTAGATCCAGATGAGCCGGCTCGTCCGTCTCATCAGGATCTGTACCCTTTGCCAGCAATAATTTTACTATTTTTAGATAAAATAACCCATTTTGATAAATGAACTGGTCCAAAGGCAATTTTCTTATTAATTTATTGGTCTAAGCATATCATGCACCAGTCCATGTCAGTTACTTGGGGTTAAATGGGATAATACATGTAGCTAATCAATGCTCTATCAAAGGATTTTCATTGTGTCAGTTTTATTACTACGTTAACCCTGTGCCTGCCGCGTAAATAAAATCACATTTACAAGCAATATAGATCCAGATCAGCTGCAGCGTAACGCTGCGTCTGTTCAGGATCTATGTTATTTGCTATTCAGCCAAGTGCTTTAGCTCCACTATCCACATAGCAAACAGCATAGAGTCTGATCATACGGCACATTCTCATTTCTGTGCTGTCTGATCTGGTTTGCAAAAGTGATTGTATCTGTCGCTAGCATGCAAAGGGTTAACTGGTAGAAATGCTGCTCACACACTGACAATGCAAATATCTATTAAATATCAGACAAATATTGGGTAATATAATTCTTTATTGCATACGTTACTATAAATAGTAACAAATTTAATGGTAGAAAAGCAAAATATCTGGTCAACGTGGGCAATATATTTCGATTTTCGGCTCTGCCGGACCAATATCCGATATTGGCTAGGGCTGCGTATTGCCAGACCCCTTCCGATACGATACGTATTGCAATACGGGACTGCCGATACGATACGATACAGGCAATAGCGGAGAACGGATCCAGCTTTAGGGTCATAGCAAATGACCTCTCTATGTGAGCACTTGACCTCCGTTTGAGTCCTGTGTCGTCTGGGCTACTGTAGGATAGAGTAACGTCAATGATGCTCATGATGTCAACATGTATTTGTTTATAGGACATTTGTTATTTAGCGCCGATTTTGACGTTTTGGATCCGTCTAATCAAGGTAGTAAAAATACTAAAAATAACCAACAAAGTCATTCAGAGTAGAACAGTATTAAGTTATTAATCAATAAAGTTTTTATAGATTTCTCTATATCCCCCCCCCCAAAACAATACCTAGATCTTAATACTTTGAAGGTCACTATCAAGAAGATTTTTCTTCAAAAAGATCAAAGAATCAACAAGCTCTGGGTCTAGCTCTGAAAATATATAGATCTAGTTCTTGTATGAGGCTATGAGCATAGGCCTACAGGTAATAAAAACAACTAAAGGGTACAGATTTTGTTTATTAGCCTACATATACCAAACCATACAATAAATAATGGATTAGCTCTAGATTTATAATTCCAAGCTCTTGCAAATCTGGGATCCCAACTATTATATGGTTCTCTATGAGTCCGCGCCCGTTGCTAAAAATAGCAATGTCATCCGGAAGTCAACAAGGTCAAATAATTCGAAAAATACAACTCGTAGATTTTAAGCCCGATTTAAAATGTGTAAAACTAAAGACCTGTTTCAATGTGGCGACGTTTTTATTGTTAAACACCACTTTAAAAATTCGAACTTGCGTGATAGCTTTAACGCTAGCTCTGCAGCAGCAGGTGCACGCTTTGAGGAATGCTAAAAATAACAGGAAAGTTTTGCTCATTTAGCGAACGTTTTCAAGTATTTTAATTAGAATCGGTAGAAAAAACACACAATGGAATTTTAATCTTCGATACGGCCGATATACGCGATACAGACCCTCCCGATATGATACGCATATACGTTCGTCAGCGTATCGCGGTATATCGCCGCAGCCCTAATATTGGCACGCGCCGAGAACGAATCACGAGCACGTGTCACAGGTAGCAACAACATAGTAACTATATTGTGTAAACATGGCCGTACATAAGTAGGTCGCGTTAATACGATTTAGAAGCGAAAACTGTGGCTTTTTCATTGGACCATGTGACTTAGACGTTGTCTAATTTACAATGATTTCAAATAATCTTCCAATGGAAAACACATCAATATATAATAATAAAACTATATGTTAAGATATGTATATATAGGTTGTGACGAATGTTCATATATGTGTATTAAATGGGTTCAAATAAAATATTACTAAGCAAAATATCTGGTCGACGCGGGCAATATATTTCGATTTTCGGCTCTGCCGGACCAATATCCGATATTGGTCCGCGCGTGCCTGGCCAATATCGAATGGCCAATATTCGATATTGGCCCAGCACGCGCCGAAAATCGAATCACGAGCACGTGTCACATGTAGCAACAACATAGTAACTACATTGTGTAAACATGGCCGCCGAAGCAACACTAAAGTCGTTGTCTGACAGATTATTGTCTCTTGACGGTAAAATGGCTGAGCGAAATAAGCAAATAACAGCAGAAGAAACATACGGCTATGTATGCAATAAAGAAGTTATTAAACGGCTGCGGTGGGCCATTTGTCCGGCCAATATCGGATAGGTGCGCCAATATCCACAAATTGCCCACCTCCGCGGTTTAATAACCTCTAAATAATAAAGGATAATGTTCATAATTGCCCAGTGTAAAATTCCTATTTCCTTGTATTTCATAATTTTTGAGGGGTGGCACGATTTACCCAATTCCACCCAATTCTACCCAAATCTACATGTGTTTGGGCTTTATGCAGGTAAATAAAGTTATATATCCCATACTTACAGGACTAAAAACTTCATTGTGTCATTTTAAGTCGTGTTTTGTACAAATAATGCACTAAATCGATCTTTTTACATTCGGTCAAGGGAGGCTACTGCTATGCAACATAAAAGGGACATAACCGTGTATCAACAAACACTTCCACAATATGATAGATTCATAAATATATGCACTTACCAATTACATAATGCAACTATATATACATGTATATATGCTGAATATGGGTTTAGCATTGTGTGTGTTCGACGATTTCTTGAAAAAAATGGTTCAGATCAATGGGGCAGAGAAAAAAATAATAAAAGTAATATTTAACAGCAAAGATAGCATTGTTTTCAGCAAAGAAAAAGATCGATTTAGTGCATTATTTGTACAAAACACGACTTAAAATGACACAATGAAGTTTTTAGTCCTGTAAGTATGGGATATATAACTTTATTTACACGTATAAAGCCCAAACACATGTAGATTTGGGTGGAATTGGGTAGAATTGGGTGGAATTGGGTTAATCGTGCCTCCGCTTTTTGAGAGCATTTTCTAGGGCAATACTAGTCCTATATATAAGACCTCTACATAAAAATGTTTCTGTATATAACTGGGACGTGATGTCTTAGAGCCCCCTACAGATGGATCTGTAGTCCAATGGTTAACACGCTGGACTGGTAATCCTGGGATCGTAGGTTTGATCCCCCCGTCTGACCCTAATAAAATTAATAGTCTTTCCGAGGTCTTGTGTCGGGTGCTGTACACAATACACGTAAAAGAACCAGATGAGACTCTGGAATGGGTCTCTGTATCATTGCACTATCCTCCAAAAATCTAAAATGACTAATCTCTTCAGGAGGCGTCGCTCATATGGGTAACCGGTAGCGACGATAAATAAACGTAAAACACAAAAAAAAGTTCGGGGCCATATTCCTTGATAGTTAAATGTCACATTTTCAAGTCTAAATCTAGGGCAATATCAAAAACAACAAACATTCAAACCAAACTGGTCCAAATGCATTTTATTTATAAATAATCTTCATTATCTTGCCATGACTGTGCCGACATTTTTTGGAGGCTATTGCAAAAGCTACTGGAATATGGGTCAACAGTATTTACCTGCTCCTGTAATCAATACTGTCTCTCCTGAGATGTCTTTCCCTTGAATACTTGCAGGTACAACAGCTTTCACTATAGAGACAATCCAGTAATACAACACAAGAACTAGACACCGGACTATACCCGTCACTCTCTCCATAACACTCTCTGCCATGTTCACTAGTCAGATTCTGAAATAAAAATTAGTTCGATTTTTTTCTTCAATATTTGTACTTTGGACTCTGTATGATCATTTAAAAGTAAAACTCGAAAATGAAACCGAAAGTATTTCATGTGTAAAAGTGTTGCTTGCAAATTCTTCCATTACTGCCTAATTTCTATCAGTTACAAAATAATAACCTGCATTCCATAATATCATAACATAGCGTTTGATTTGGAACAAGAATGGTGACCCTAAACTCAGTTTTCAAACGATTTTGTATGAAAAACAAGGTAAAAATTAACATGCTACCCTGTCCGTTTACACAATCTTTCACTTGTAAGCATTTAGGAATACAGCCAAAGATAATCCGAATGATATTAGTTCTATCAACACAACGAAATAAATGAACACCAAATACAAATATGTACAGTTACAAACCCGATAAAGACATCAACGTAAGTATGTCCAGTAGGGTCATGTTTATACACATTTATTTTATCTCTATTGCAAAACAAGTTGTTACATCATTATATTAATCACTCTCGAGACCTCATTCCTAATGGAATACATCGCCATGAGGAAGAGCGAAGAGTCACGGTGGAATTAAAGTGACTCGCCAAAGTGCACAGTTGTAGCTGCTAAGCTGGAGTCAACCCCTTCCTGTCCTCTCAACACGACCTCACATTCCCGTAGGGGTCTCCTTGACAAAATGAGTCAGGGTATGTGAACTGACCTATGATAACCTCACTAAAACTTTAGACGAATGATATTTGTAGAGGAATTAATATAAGTTGTCTGAAAACTTGTTTTCCAATCCAAACCATTCACAATTTATGTAATTTGTAACATTTTTTTGTGTTATACATGTAAATTTATTGGAATAAATACTGTTTAAACCAACACCTTAGACATATCTTTCAAAACTTTGGAAACGCATCAGATGTATTTGTATTATTTAGGTTTAATTCAGCGTTTAGGTCGTTCTGATGTAAGGACATATTGACAAGGGAAGGATCTTCGACCACTTTGTGAATGAATACTACTCGATTCAGTCGGTCCGTGTTTCAAATCGCTAACCATCTCGGCGACGCAACCTTCTTCTCTACTCCTTTATTCGCCGGAGATGTAGTTGCCCACGTGTTAAGTGTTAAAAAGGTATTACTGAAGTATATTAAGGTGGGTTTGTGTTGTCTTGGTAATTCTATAGAGCAGACAATCGTCGGCAAATGTCTGACATGTGAATTAATCGTTTCTGGAAGAACATTAGTTTATACAAATTTATTTTAGCTCGATTGCGAAACAAGTTCTTATAACTTATACTAATCACTCTCGAGACCTCATTCCTGATGGAATCCATCGCCACGAGGGTGAGAGAAGAGGCATGTGGAATTTAAATGCCTTGCCTAAGGACACAATCGTAACGGCTCCAGCGGGGCTCGAACTCCGGGCCTTTCGCACGTGAAGCGAACGCTACCACTGAGCTATCACGACTTCCACCACAGTCATACTAACATGGTCCCAATACCGTACCCTGTGACACAAGCATACACTACATAGCCGGTTCAGATATTCAAGATGTTATTTTCGTGATGACGTTGTATTTAGGATACATAACATTTATAAAACAATAATTATGGACCTCGAGATCCACCCGGACTTCAGATAGAAAACTCTAGGTCTACGAGATATGCCTCATTCGGGTTTCATTTTCAGGTCTAGTGTTCGATTTATTTTAAATACGCTTATTTATCGTCGCTACCGGTTGCCCATATGAGCGACACCTCCTCAATATATTAGTCATTTTAGATGTAGATGTTGAAGGATAGTGCAGAATACAGACAGAGACCCATTCCAGAGTCTCCTCTGGTTCTTTTACGTGCACGGTGTAAAGCACCGACACGAGACATCGGTTTAACGTCCCATCTGAAAGACTGTTAATTTTATTAGGGTCAGACGGGGGATCGAACCTGCGATCCCTGGATTACCAGTCCAGCGTTTTACCACTGGGCTATAGATCAGTCTGTAGTGTTCGAGGTGCATTTCAATGGCATATATGTCATATGGGGGACACACTATTACAAAGCAACAGAACTAGTCCGGGTTCCAGTCTGTCGAATTTTCACTAATTTGCTTCTGGCAAAGTGTTGATATTATCAGAAACTCAATACGCACAGATATATATAACCTGTCAGCGGATTAATTCCTATTTGTTGGTCCAGAAACAGCGTCATAAACCGTTATCCTCTGTGCAATGGGAACTGAAGGAACTGAACGTCTTGTCGAAAACGACAAGTCGACAACTGTTACAGTATCGACGATTCCACGCATGGAATACAATCGTCCAGGACAAGAGACTTACTTACAAGCTAAGAAATGTTCTGCATAAGAACACACCGTGTGGAATGTCAAATTATTTATAAGACACAGATAAACTCGATAGTTAATTAAGAATCATTTAGTAATTAGAATGATCTTGATAACATGCACATATACACTTATCCATGGCCACTTGTAGCCCGACACTCATATAATTCGGTATAATTGGATTATTTGTTAAGAATTTTGTTCACATTTGGTCCATGAATAACTCAACATATCATACCTGCATACTAGAAATTTCGTTTTAATTCATCAGCACTAAGGTATAGAACAAATAAATCAAAATTCACAAATATTATGACACAACGCAATATCCGAATAATGTGAAAAGTCACCGAATTCCAATACAATATGTATGTCCGAGAAACTAATATCTAGTTTGTCCTCCCCCATGGCTCTTACGACGTGCACACACCTCTGTCTCACAGGTGAACGTTTTTATCATGTTTGCACAGCTAATGTAGCCGTATAACAGAATCTATAATTTCAAATTAATATCTTGAACCATGCTCGAGAAAATCCAATTTGAAAAGTGTCGTGTCTTGCGTTGTATTATTTTGTGAATTTTGATTTTACAGTGTTCTTTGTTATAATTATGTTACGTTTTTACACCCTTTTTGTTATCAATTATAAAGAAATGTATTTTATGTACGTATGATGTGTTGGTTTATACATAGTCCACATTAGAACGAAATCCTTTCACAAATAATCCAATAATACTGAATTATATAAGTGTCGGTTAGAAGTGGCCCTATGTGTAGATACATTGTTGGTCAGGGAACAACCGTATAGTATAAACAAATTTAATACAAGAGTCAAAATAAAAGGACCAAACATACATTTTGTGATAAATCTGACATTACAAATATGACAAGGCGGTAATAGAAAAACCAATCGACAAGTTACTCATTGCATTGCACACATGTTGGGGACATATCTAGTCCTTCTGACAACAGTGCTAGTAGTAGCATAGGAACCGACTAATTAAATAACATAATTATATAGTGAACTATTGAAGATGAAAGTTCAAAGCAGGTTAGAGTAAGATAAAGGGGGAACATTCGTTTCAGGGTATTGCGTGCTAAACACGGTTAACACATTTGCTGAACTGCGCGACTGGTGATACCTGAGGAATATCTGCTGGAAGACATTACACAAACTAATAGGCAGTGATTGTGAAGAAAGAGGGTTTGTTGTCAGTTGTGGCCGTGATGAGCCTGGGTGAGTGCAGGAGGGAATATCTAGATTGCCAGGGCATGGGGATTCGATAGTGTTCACAGTTGGGATAGCTACACTTAATATACTGTAGTAATAAATTGTGCACAAGGGCGCCAGTCGATTATCTAACTTCCGTAAGCTTAGTATACGCCAGGAAAAGGTTTCAAACATCCATGTTGCATCAGAAGTCTTGTCTGTCCATAAGATCGCCAACGTTGGGTTATCTGGACCTCTGTTGGGACGACCAGATCGAGGATCACGTACTACTTTAGTTTTGGACACGCGTCTTGAATGCTGTTCAGTGGCATTGAGTGGCCGGGAGCATGATGAATGGATTTTGATATTTCTTCTTAAGAAAGCCAATGTCAAACATTAGGATTTCTACGTAGAAACCTCCAGGTCAAATCTGAACCCCTTAAGACCATGGCTTACCAGACATTAGTGAGACCCCAGCTTGAATATGGCTCCGAGATCTGGTCGCCCCATACCCAAACATTGATAGACCAAATTGAAGGTGTCCAGCGAAGAGCAGCCCGTTAGATAAAGGCTGACTTCTATCGTACCTCTAGTGTTACAGACATGCTACATTCCCTAAATCTACGCAGACTAGATCAACGGCGTATTGACAATAGGTTATCCCTTATGTATAAAATTCATAATGATCTTGTTGCTATTCCCATTGAAAATTACCTAGTTCCCCTCTCCCGTCCTACTCGCCATTGCCATTCCTTAAGCTATAGGTTAATTACAGCAACTACAGACTACTACAAGTTCTCCTTCTTTCCAAGAACAATCTATCATTGGAACCACCTCCCTCCTGACATTGTCCATCTCCCTACCATAGAGCAATTCAATACGGCAGTTTGCCATATTGAACATGCCATTCCCTAGTTGTTCTGCGTAGCTGCTTTTAAACTTTTACCACAACTTATTTTCATACCTTCTTAAATTATACTTTTAACTACTCATACTTTTAACTTCTTAGCGGTTTTTGACGCGCAACATGTCTACGTCCCCGCGAGGGGTTCGACATTAAAGGGAGATAGATAGATGTCTGATTAGCCTTACTAATATGTGTGAGTATGTTTATGCGAGTGTACCAGAACATATTATTGTATGTCAATGCCGATGTACGTTGCTGATGTTATTGCTTCAAGCTTAGCCTGTTTGTCGATTTTGCACTTTTTAACTTCTGGCAACATGATATGATCAGAAACTCAATACGGCCCAATTAATAGTATCGGTGTTAAAATATATTTATTTGACTGACCACGCTACTTCAGGCTGTGAGTTATGTAAGACATTATATTTTGTGATGTGTATTACCTGGTATTTAGAAGGGTTAAACTCAATTTCCCATTTGGTTTACAGCACTTCTAGTAGTTGATGATCGTTCTGTATGATATGTCTTTCTGCGGGGTTGATGATGGTAATGTACACTGTTGTTTTGTCGTCAGCAATCAAGCGTACTTTGGAGTAAGAATTTCCAGAAAAATCATTATATGTTGATAATACATAGAAAGTCTACCTCTAACACCAAATAAGTGGAGATTGAATTAATTGAATTAATCGTTTCTGGAAGAACATTAGTTTATACAAATTTATTTTAGCTCGATTGCGAAACAAGTTCATACAACTTATATTAATCACCATCGAGACCTCATTCCTGATGGAATCCATCGCCACGAGGGAGAGAGAAGAGGCAACGTGGAATTTAAATGCCTTGCTTAACGGATCCAGAACCTTTCGCACCTGAAGCGAACTAGCATCCACTGTGCTATCACGACTTCCACTAGAAGATATTTGAGCTAGTAAAGTGTTTGGAGATGTACATAATGAGTATGCAGGTTAGAGAACTAGATCTTTAAATAATTGGCTGGGTTAGATATATCACCTTACTGTACACAGGTTCATGAATTAAAACGAAATTTCTAGTATGTAGGTATGATATGTTGAGTTATTCATGGTCATCTTCCAGTCTGCGTTCACGGCTCGATCTGTAAAATAAACTTGTAAGGATTTGTGTGAGATGAGGATTGAGAGTCGTATATGTTTCATCTGATCATGTCCCGCTGCTTTGTGGGTATTCAAGCTGTTCAGCTAAATTGTAATAATAGCTATCGTACACAGTAAGCTCCCTTTTGTAGAAATTCCCCATTTGTAATATACTAATGCGGCGATACACGTGTATATGTATTGTTACAGACGGATATGTAGTCCAGTGGTAACACGCTGGACTGGTCATCCAGGGATCGCAGGTTCGATCCCCCGTCTGACCCTAATAAAATTAACAGTCTTTCAGATGGTACGTTAAACCGAGGTCTCGTGTCGGTGCTTTACACCGTGCACGTAAAAGAACCAGAGGAGATTCTGGAATGGGTCTCTGTCTGTATCATGCACTATCCTCCAAAATCTAAAATAATTAATCTCTTCAGGGGGCGTCGCTCATATGGGCAACCGGTAGCGACGATAAATAAACGTCTCACACACACCAACCACACCACACCACACACCACACACCACACCACACACACACACACACACACACACAACCATGTCAACATTTCTTGTCCGAGCTGTAACTTTTTTCGGCTATGAAGCGATTTCAGAAATAACGTGCTACAAATAATCACCATATATATGCGATGTATCGTACACAGGACTGAGAGTTTATATGATTTATATGCCAGAGTGGTTACGGACATTGACTGGTAATCAATTGCCCCCTCACCGCTGTAGGTTCCAATCCCACTGGGGTTTTCGAATTATTTCACGTTAGGAATTAGTCCGCCTACGTGGTCGAGTGGTTAAGGTCGCTGACTTGTATACCACTGTAACCTATCATCACTGATGGTCACGGGTTCGAGCCCCGCTCAGGCCGTGTCTCATTTATATGAAAAAGTTGGCAGTTTCTTACGAAGGTTGGTGCACCCAAGTACTGGTTAACCGCTGGAGCCTGCCCAGGAAAGGTGTTGTTAGGTAAACTGCCCGCCGGCGATATAGCCCTAAATGGTGCTGATGCAGGCGTAAAACCCGAACTATAACATAACATAATTCACGTTAGGAAGTTATCCAGCTGCCTTGCGAAATGTCTGTGGATATAGAATATATCCGAGTGCCAGTCCATGCCTGAGATACTACTCGGAGTTGCACCCGTGGTCTTCCACCACCAATAATAGCTGGAGAGTGGTCACATGACCTAAGTTTTCGGTGTCACTTTATGCCCTGAAGTCTCACACACAATACACCTAGCTATTATAGCACTGCTCACATACATTCTACTGATCACCATGATATAAACAGAACCAAGCTAGTCAGTCGAGCATTGATTGAGTCGAGCATTGATTCAACAGAACCAAACTGGTAAGCTGGTCAGTCGAGCATTGATTCAACAGAACCAAGCTGGTAAGCTGGTCAGTCGAGCATTGATTCATCGGAACCAAGCTGGTTAGCTGAGTATTGATTCATCAAACCGAGCTGGTCAGTCGAGCATTGATTCAAGAGAATCAAGCTTTTAAGCTGAGCATTGATTGAGTCGAGCATTTGATTCAACAGAACCAAGCTGGTCAGCCGAACATTGATTCATCAGAACCAAGATGGTCAGTCGAGCATTGATTCATCAGAACCAAACTGGTCAGTCGAGTATTGATCCATCAGAGCCAAGCTGGTCAGTCGAGCATTGATTCATCAGAACCAAGCTGGTCAGTCGAGTATTGATCCACCAGAACCAAGCTGGTCAGTCGAGCATTGATTCATCAGAACCAAGCTGGTCAGTCGAGCATTGATCCATCAGAACCAAGCTGGTCAGTCGAGCATTGACCCATCAGAACCAAGTTGGTCAGCCGAGCATTGACCCTGATTAGAAGTACTTTTTTGTCACTGATGGCGGTGTTCTCGTTGTAATACAGAATCGCATTTATAGATACAAGTGGAATCATTTATGTGACTGTGTACAACTACTTATTTACCTTCCTGTTTATATAGACGTTCAAGTGAGCCAGATATGTTCAAATCCAGCCAGCAGTTGTGTGAGTCATTGTCAACGGACATACTCCTTGTTTCAGATCAAGCCAGCAGTTATGTGAGTCATTGTCAACGGACATACTCCTTGTTTCAGATCAAGCCAGCAGTTATGTGAGTCATTGTCAATGGATATACTCCTTGTTTCAGATCAAGCCAGCAATTATGTGAGTCATTGTCAACGGATATACTCCTTGTTTCAGATCAAGCCAGCAGTTGTGTGAGTCATTGTCAACGGACATATTCCTTGTTACAGATCAAGCCAGCAGTTGTGTGAGTCATTGTCAACGGACATATTCCTTGTTACAGATCAAGCCAGCAGTTGTGTGAGTCATTGTCAACCGACCTACTCCTTGTTTCAGATCAAGCCAGCAGTTGTGTGAGTCATTGTCAACGGACATATTCCTTGTTTCAGATCAAGCCAGCAGTTGTGTGTGAGCCAGTGTCAAAGGACTGTGTAACTACATCTATAACAGTATAAAGTGTAGGACAATGTAAAAGATCAAGACAAAAACTCACGTGAGTTATTTCTAATCAAGATTTACTTACTTTGTTATTCTATTATGTTAACGATTTCAGAAGTGTGATGTGAGATGTCATCGTATGACAATGCTTTCTCTTGCACCAAATCAATATTGTACGTGAGCCACTGTCACAGTGCATAAACATGCTCAACATTGTACAATAATATAGTTGAATTCTGGCTGAAGCTTTCTAGAACATTAATTACACAAAGCATAATTAAAAGACTTGGAAAGATGTTTGAATGTAAGACGTGTTTGAAATCATTTCAGAGTTTATCACAAATGAACGTACATCTGCTTAGTCATATTGGAGAGCGTACCCATACATAGCGTACCCATACATAGTGTAACCATACATAGCGAATGCGTACCTATACATGTCCAATTTGCAGATACTCATTTAATCAAGCTGGACATTTGAAAACACATCAGTTAATTCATACAGGTGAATGTTCGTATGTTTGCCAGGCATGCAAAAAAGCATTTAATCATACTGGAAGTGTGAAGCGCCATATGTTAATTCATACAGGTGAATGTTCGTATGTTTGCCAGGCATGCAAAAAAGCATTTAATCATACTGGAAGTGTGAAGCGCCATATGTTAATTCATACTGGAGAATGTTCGTATGTTTGCCAGGCATGCAAAAAAGCATTTAATCATACTGGAAGTGTGAAGCGCCATATGTTAATTCATACAGGTGAATGTTCGTATGTTTGCCAGGCATGCAAAAAAGCATTTAATCATACTGGAAGTGTGAAGCGCCATATGTTAATTCATACTGGAGAATGTTCGTATGTTTGCCAGGCATGCAAAAAAGCATTTAATCATACTGGAAGTGTGAAGCGCCATATGTTAATTCATACAGGTGAATGTTCGTATGTTTGCCAGGCATGCAAAAAAGCATTTAATCATACTGGAAGTGTGAAGCGCCATATGTTAATTCATACTGGAGAATGTTCGTATGTTTGCCAGGCATGCAAAAAAGCATTTAATCATACTGGAAGTGTGAAGCGCCATATGTTAATTCATGCTGGAGAATGTTCGTATAATGGCACATATATGCCAGAAAACATTTGTTCAACTTGGATGTATGAAGAAACATATGATCATTCATATTGGACAGCATCCATATCAATGTCGGATATGCAAGAAAACATTTATTCAAGCTAGACAGTTGAAAATACATAAACTACCATTTCATACTGGAGAACGTCAGTTTGAATGTCATGTTTGTAATAATTTGTTTATTTAAGCGGCACATTTGAAGATTCATATGTTAATTCATACTGGAGAACGTCAGTTTGAATGTCATGTTTGTAATAATTTGTTTATTTAAGCGGCACATTTGAAGAGTCATATGTTAATTCATACTGGAGAACGTCAGTTTGAATGTCATGTTTGTAATAATTCGTTTATTTAAGCGGTACATTTGAAGAGTCATATGTTAATTCATACTGGAGAACGTCAGTTTGAATGTCATGTTTGTAATAACACACTTATTCAAGCGGCACATTTGAAGAGTCATATGTTAATTCATACTGGAGAACGTCAGTTTGAATGTCATGTTTGTAATAATTTGTTTATTTAAGCGGCACATTTGAAGAGTCATATATTAAGTCATACTGGAGAACGTCAGTTTAGTCCGCCTCCGTGGTCGAGTGGTTAAGGTCGCTGACTTGTATACCACTGTAACCTATCATCACTGATGGTCACGGGTTCGAGCCCCGCTTAGGCCGTGTCTCATTTATATGAAAACGTTGGCAGTTTCTTACGGAGGTTGGTGCACCCAAGTACTGGTTAACCGCGGGAGCCTGCCCAGGACAGGTGTTGTTAGGTAAACTGCCCACCGGCGATATAGCCCAAAATGGTGCTGATGCAGGCGTATAACCCGAAATATAACATAACATAAGAACGTTAGTTTGAATGTCATGTTTGTAATAACACATTTATTCAAGCGGCACACTTGAAGAGTCATATATTAAGTCATACTGGAGAACGTACGTACCAATGTCAACTATGCAAGACAGATTTACACATGGTGGTAATCTGACGAGACCTATCTTAATTCATATTGGAAAGCGTCCGCATGAATGTCAGATATGTAAGAAACTTGATTTATTGTACAACGATTGAGAAGCAAGTTTTAACAACTTATATTACTCACTCTCGTTGGCGTGGATGAAAGCGTAAATGTGGTCATTCGTGTGGGAGGAAACCGGAGTACCCGGAGAAAACCCACCTGTCCGATCTTGCGATCACCGTACCATCTCACATCTCAGTAACATCTCAGTATATTCGCCTACGTGGTTTGCCGGCTGCGAGAGTATATATATTATCCTCATTACCTGAGCTATTATTTGATGGGTCGTGTATACCTTGTAATATTTCTATATTTGGGAATAAACATAGAACAGAAGTTTATTTCGACGAATACAGATTTTTTATTTCTCCCAATGTGATAGTACAATGTATATCGGCAGTTGTCTTAATAGATAAAATATATAACCCTAAAATCACAGTGCTTAATTAAAATATGCTGAACCTAATTGACATTTATACATAAGTCTGACAGTCGTTAAGTTCAATGTGATGAGTCTTTATTCTTGTGTTGACATTTTGATAATGTCTTGCTTTCATTTATATTGTTAGGCAGGCATTAGGTGACAAATAGGGCCATTAGACCGGGTGCATCTTAAAGTTGTGTAAATATTTTGTATTGAATGTTTATGTTTGCATATGTCACTTTAATAAAGAACTTACTTACACATAAGTTCATTTCATATACATATATGCATGCATACACTCAACAACATTTCTAAACGGTCATACTATTTGGAGCCAACATAAACATTTCCATATTGTCATTTACTGCAGTGTATTCAAGCTTGTTATCCAGCACTTCATTGCATAAAGATATGTAATTAAATGTATCAAATAAGATTATATGAACATTAATACAATACGGTTATTAGTTTGCTACAAATACTGTAAAACACCAGGTACACGATTATAATGTTTGACTGTGTAAATACTAAAATTATATACACATAATCATATTTAACAATCAATCATGTTATATAATGTCGAAGAAATATGTTTAAACGAACAATCAATCGATGGAATATCAGTCTATTATTATCAGTCTAAGTGCTACGGATTTCTGTCATGTAATAAGGGTGGATAATCTACATTAATACACTGTCGTGACGTCATACATGTGTACTTACAGTCCATTATTATTAATATTGTAACATGAATATCTTAGAAAACGAATACCACTTCCTGTTAGTATGCCCAAAATATAGGGAATTACGTACCAAGTACCTTAAACCGTATTATAACCATTGGCCCAACATTAATTAGTTTGAACATATCATGTCGGAACAGTCAAAACGTTGTATTCTTAATACTACTAAGTTTATATATTATGCATTAATCAGTTGGAGTGGACAGTAATACATTTTAATATTTAAATAATCATATTAATACATACAACCCACCGTACGCATATTTATGCAGAACAGATCCTTGTAATTCGAATTGCTATCTTTTCACAATATTTTATTAAAGAGACCTCTTGGTAATTACTTTTGTGTACCCACTACAATGTGTAATTATTGTATTTGCTTTAAACGTCTTATAGATGTTTTACGCAATACACTATTGTTGTTATTATTAATATTGGACTGCTGTCAAAAGGCCAGAGTATTATATTAAATACTACGCGTACATGTGCGAAATCAACAATATTAATTAGTAGGATCTTGTTATATATTAAGTGTGTG
The DNA here is from genome assembly GCA_014843695.1 of Archivesica marissinica. Lineage (NCBI taxonomy): Eukaryota > Metazoa > Mollusca > Bivalvia > Venerida > Vesicomyidae > Archivesica > Archivesica marissinica. The sequence continues at coordinate 40,323,547 of CM026396.1, forward strand.
TTTTAAGTAAGATCCAATATGTAAACTATTGGTACTGTCGTCAGCCATATGTGCCTCACACAGTCCAATATTTTACATATTGGATCGTTTACGGCTTATATCCTCTACATATAAGATTTCATTTTAAGAAGTCAAAGTACTTAGTATATATTGGTGCTTATGATAAAAGCATGTTTAATGTTAAATTTTCAAATTATGCATCACAATAATTATTGTGTGTTCAACAATTAGAAATTATATATAATAGTCAGTGGATGCGCGTTCGCTTCAGGTGCGAAAGGTCCGGAGTTCGAGCCCCACTGGAGCCGTTACGATTGTGCCCTTAGGCAAGGCATTTAAATTCCACGTTGCCTCTTCTCTCTCCCTCGTGGCGATGGATTCCATCAGGAATGAGGTCTCGAGAGTGATTTATATAAGTTGAAATAACTTGTTTCGCAATCGAGCTAAAATAAATTTATATAAACTAACAATTAGAAAAAAGTATTGCATAATTCCTTTTAATAATGTAATATATAACTTGAACAGATTAAAATCAAATGAATCTCATATCCAAAAGGTTTTACAACATTTCTATGTTCGTGCATATCCCCCAGTTTATATCCCCCAGTTTATATCCCCCCAGTTTATATCCCCCAGTTTATATCCACGAGAACGTGCAGCTATTCTCGTTCTGCTTATATATAATCGCATATAATAACATGCAGAGCTGTTATATTAAATCGTTTGATGATTGTGTAAAATCGTTCGATGATTGTGTAAACTCATTCGATGATTGTGTAACACGCAGAGCTGTTATATTAAATCGTTCGATGATTGTGTAAGATGCAGAACTGTTATATTAAATCGTTCGATGATTGTGTAACATGCAGAGCTGTTATATTAAATCGTTCGATGATTGTGTAACATGTAGTGTTGTATGATTAAAATCGTTCGATGATTGTGTAACACGCAGTGTTGTATGATTAAAATCGTTCGATGATTGTGTAACATGCAGTGTTGTATGATTAAAATCGTTCGATGATTGTGTAACATGCAGTGTTGTATGATTAAAATCGTTCGATGATTGTGTAACATGCAGTGTTGTATGATTAAAGATGATTGTGTAGCATATTAAAATCGTTCGATGATTGTGTAACATGCAGAGCTGTTATATTAAATTGTTCATGATTGTGTAACATGCAGTGTTGTATGATTAAAATCGTTCGATGATTGTGTAACATGCAGTGTTGTATGATTAAAATCGTTCGATGATTGTGTAACATGCAGTGTTGTATGATTAATATCGTTCGATGATTGTGTAACATGCAGAGCTGTTATATTAATATCGTTCGATGATTGTGTAACATGCAGTGTTGTATGATTAATATCGTTCGATGATTGTGTAACACGCAGAGCTGTTATATTAAAATTGTTCGATGATTGTGTAACATGCAGAGCTGTTATATTAAAATTGTTCGATGATTGTGTAACATGCAGTGTTGTTAAAATCATAAATAATTAATACAGAACACCTGCTTGTGTTTTCAATGAGGAGACGTCTACTTGAAAGCAATGCGCAAAATGGTGGATACGCGCACTATTGAAATTCACTAAGCAACTTTTGATCAGGTACACTATGTGACCCTGAACATGAAATGTGCTGACACCGGTAATTCAATTTTCATTCAGTATGTTGTTAAAGCAGCATTATATCGTAATAAAAGATGTTTTGGGTAAACTATAAATACTAATGTGTGTGTGTGTTTACAAAAATCGAAATAGTCGCTCAGAAACGATAAATTCAAATAAATTTAAACCGTCGTATACGCGAATTTGTTTATCAACACACGAAATGTAAGCACGCATAATGCGCATGCGTGAAACAACTGAGGATGTAGAAAACAACGTATATATTTTGAACGTGAAAGACTATCTATCTATCTTCCTCTAATGTCGAACCCCTCGCGGGGATGTATAAATGTCCCTAAAGAATTATCTAACAGAGGTATGAATCAACATATCAAGTAATTTAGTTTAAAAAAATAACGTGGGACAAAAAGGGACGATGCATTCCGAATGTAAACAAGTGCGGACGATGCGTTCCGGTTGTAAACAAGTGCGTGACCGATCGACTCGGAAAGTCCTAGTTTCGGTTTCGAGTTTGTTTTATCGCAAAAAACACTGTTAACCAAATGAACATAAGCATACAAAGTATAATGTTAGAATGTGTAGCAGCATTGCTACCCATAAGTAAAAATTTAATTTTTCAAATATCTTTCATATCATACGATGTAATTCTGCTTTAAGATTGACTTATTCTTTTATTTGATATATGAATTACCGGTATACTTGTACGTTAAGTAATTCATAAGTTTACTAATTCCATGCATGTGCGTGAGATAATGAGGTAATAATGCAAACACTTATAAATATAAATGACGAGGTAATTAGTATATACATAGAAATCTTAAAGCGACATTACATCACAAAAAGCAAAACAAAAGCATTGTCACGTATACATGCATTGCTACTTCAAATTATTCCGTATACATTCGAACACTAACATTGAATCGATAAACAGTATGTTTGTGGTCAACAAACTTTCAAAAGTGAAAGTAGGATTTCATATAACGGGTATCCACGCTCAAAGATTTGACGTGTGTTTGTCATCGGAGTCAATACTAAGCACGTGATACTTTCGTTTGGAGATAATTTAACTTAGATTAGTCTACACTTATATATGCATAAGCACATATGTGAGATATAGCGGTAAATCTGTAACATAAATCGAGTTATTCATGATACACGCGTTGTATTACGCATGGATGTCAACCCTATTTATGTTATTTTGTTATGTCAACAAACTGCGTATACAACATTTGTTTATTAGTTGAAATACTCAGTGTTTTTGAGTCAAATATTTGGGAAAAAATTATACCATATACTAGGAAATTACATTGTGTAGACATTTGCGTTTTCACCGATGTAGTCGCTGTAACTAAATGTAAACACCAGTATATCTAAACCATTTCATACATAGTACATGTAAATACCATATTGAACCCTCTTATTACATCAGATCTACACTACTATCATATTTAATACACAAGTGTAGTCAGTCAATGGACAGTAATAATACAGTTGATCTAAATATTTGAAATTTACACATTTCATTAACGAGACATTATATACATATATTGTGATAACATGTAGATTTAATGGCGTGAGATGACTCGACAGCCGCCCTATCAATGCTGGCTCTCCACAAATTCTAAATACTATATTCAGTAACAGACTAAATGTATTCATTTTATGGGTATTGCCTGAGCGGACTATGGACACTATGTTCGAGTAATGTGTACACACAATATACACGGAAGTCCGCCTACATGGTCGAGTGGTTAAGATCGCGGACTTGTATACCACTGTAACCTATCATCACTGATGGTCACGGGTTCGAGCCCCGCTCAGGCCGTGTCTCATTTATATGAAAAAGATGGCGGTTGGTGCACCCGCTGGAGCATGCCCAGGAAAGGTGTTGTTAAAGGCCTGCAGTTTGACCCCGTCCAATTGTAAAGATTTATACTTTACTACCTGTTCCATGTGATTAGTGGCTTGTATCAACAATGTAGCAGTACATTCAGTATAATTTGGCGTATGTAGGTATTTTCTAACGGTTAATATGCACGATCACTCTGTGAGCTGAGAATTAGTCAAAATGAGGCCCTGACAATTTAAGTAAACGTATATTATTGATTGTAAAGAAAATTGATAGTTATGAGTATTCAAACTACATAATCCAGATCAGCCCAGGGACATAGATTACATGTTATGTAGGTGCCTCATCAGCCGTAGCGTAATCACTGAGACTGATAATTTGTATGCATGTATATAATATGTATGTATTTATATGAATAAACTATATGTGTTCGTTATATGGTAACCTTCATACTTCATTTAATTATATATCTACAGTATTATTCGCAAGTTTTCTGTTATATTTTAAATATTTCTCTGTGTCAGTGTGTGTTTACCGATATTGATGCTACATAATAATCACAGTGAATGCTATGAGTACATGTATAATATTATAATTATAATCTCTTGAACATACGAGTATTACACATATTCTGCCGATTTCTACAAGATGCCATTGAGTAAAATAACAATGTATGTAACTGATGAGCAGAGAAAAGAATTGCTGACTTTCTTGCAAAATAAGAACTGGGACGTAGAGATGGAAATAGAAGAAACAGCCACCGCCATGCCCGTTGCAAAGGCTGCTTACGTACCTCCCCCTATGCCTCAGCATGCTGAAGGTGTTGCTGAGTGTCCACTGTGCTTGTGTTCCACTTGCATAATAAATGAACAGAACAAACAACTTTGGTGGCCTGCTAATAATCGTCCATCGCATAATCTAAATTCACATGAGAGAAAGCTTCTATACAGGAGGCTTTGGGCAATGCTATATAATTGTGGCGCATGGAAAGATGTCAGATATATAGAGAGAAAAGTAGCGGCTAGAAGAGGAGACTGTACTTGGCATAAGAGGGAACTGATGCCTGAATGTGTGGTACAGCAATGCAGGAACTGGCTGCCTAACCCGCGCAACCAGCCTTATTTGGGCCATAAGTGGAGTTGAATTGTTTATACCAGTTGTAAGTACTATAAAAATACAGAACTTCAATTTCAGCAATTTATAACCTCTGATATGTACGTGGGTCATAATAGATATAAGTGGTGCTCATGTATTAGATGCATACCATGCAGGGCCTCGCATGTGGCAAATACGATGTGCGTCGACCGTCATATTTGTACCGCTATTCCTCGTGTGTTTAGTGCGTCGACCGTCAGATTTGTACCGCTATTCCTCGTGTGTTTAAGGTCAAATATAGGTCAACCTGCAGGCCTTTAAGTAAACTGCCCGCCGGAGATATAGCCCGAAATGGTGCTGATGCAGGCGTAAAACCCGAAATATAACATATAATATAATAACAATATACATGAAAAAGAACATAAAACTTACAAATAAATTATCCAAATCTACAATACTAAGAATAATTTGTCTGGGTCTCACAGTCGATGTCAATTGCATGACGTCACCGCTTGGACTTGTTAACGATATATCCGATTGATCACAACTTACAGACGCTCTATAGAATAATATTAATTATTATGAGCTTTAATTCTCGACGAGATGCTGCCAGTCGATAGCCCGGTGCGATTTAAACTATTCTAATTTTGGAAGTAATTCTTGTTGAACATTTCTCTTCTCAGAATTAACTATTTCTCTTCTGGATTTCGAGCAGAAGGGGTGAGTATTAGTTTGCTACTGCCGTCAGATATTAGTGAATGTATACACTACGGTTACGTGCACATTTACCAGGAACGTTGTGGAAGTCGTAATAGCGCCGTGGTAGCGTGCATATTCGCTTCGGGTACCCGGTACATGTTACCCTGCGTACAGTGCGTAAGGAACCCAGAGTAGATCTACATAGCCATCACTTGCAATGTGGCGTATAAATTCCACAAGTATAAAATAAAAATACACCCGTCTTGCCAACATATTGGGGGCCGCGGACATAACATCCACAAGTATAAAATAAAAATACACCCGTCTTGCCAAAATATTGGGGGCCGCGGACATAACATCCACAAGTATAAATTAAAAAATCCGCCTGCCTGTCCAACATATTGGGCCCGTGGTCGCGGCCACTGCGACCCCTACTCTCATGGGGAGTGAATGTCTATGCGCACTATATGCTCACATTCAGTACACACACGGGCTTAGGTGTTTGGTGTTGTGACCCATCATTTCGAGATTCGAAAAGAAACTTTTCGGTCTAGTCTATATGTATATTGTTATTATATTATATGGTATATTTCAGGTTTTACGCCTGCATCAGCACCATTTCGGGCTATATCGCCGGCGGGCAGTTTACTTAACAACACCTTTCCTGGGCATGCTCCAGCGGGTGCACCAACCGCCATCGTTTTCATATAAATGAGACACGGCCTGAGCGGGGCTCGAACCCGTGACCATCAGTGATGATAGGTTACAGTGGTATACAAGTCCGCGATCTTAACCACTCGACCACGGAGGCGGACTTCGTGTATATTGTGTGTACACATTACTCGAACATAGTGTCCATAGTCCGCTCAGGCAATACCCATAAAATGAATACATTTAGTCTGTTACTGAATATAGTATTTAGAATTCGTGGAGAGCCAGCATTGATAGGGCGGCTGTCGAGTCATCTCACGCCATTAAATCTACATATTATCACAATATATGTATATAATGTCTCGTTAATGAAATGTGTAAATTTCAAATATTTAGATCAACTGTATTATTACTGTCCATTGACTGACTACACGTGTCAGCCGCACTCCATACAATTGTTGGGCGTCCTGGTATATTTAGTTCGCGAATACAGATACAATCTCTATCATTAGCTGTTAGATCTTGCCAGTCTGTGAGTGTACGTACCGTTCAGCAATTAACAGAATGTTTAGCCAGTTTTGGAGATATATGGATACAAGTGTTATATCGTCGGCCAGCGTGGGACAGTTATTATCTATACTTGCAACTCTGGCTCTGTTACACATATACGCATTGAACTATTCAACACGACTTCTCAACTCAGTCAAATACATGTATCTCTAAAAGTTATCCTATTTGGTGATATTACCTTGACACATGGATACAATGAAATAATGGTCTTAGCTGTCCATAGATTCATAGAAAAGTCTAAATGTTTCTAACAATATGTATGTAAATATGAGTGATGCGCTTGCATTGTGTATGTATGTATGTATGTATGTATGTATGTACCATTAATGTCAAACCCCTTGCGGGGACCTAGAAATGTTTTCCTGGGCATGCTTAGCCGACCATAGCGGTTAACCAGTACTAAGCAATGTGTGTGAGGTGCCTTGCTCAATGACACTACATACGTGGCCTGACTGAGTATCGAACCCGGACCGTTCGATTCCAAATCCGACGCTCTACCATTGGACCACGGACGCCACGTTGTAATACACCATGACAACTGTATGTGTTATTTCATCGCTTTCTACCCCCTCCCATTCCCCTTTTATCTAGCTATAATGTCATATAATACATTTGTTATATATTTTGGTCTTACTACATAATACGTTTACGTCTTAGTCACCTATCGTGCACATATTTATATATGCAATGGAGATAATCTCAATAAGCTTTAAGCGTTCGATTAAATCCATTTTCATTCTATATACACTAGATATGTACTGTACATTATGAATGAATACATATGTTTAAACCAACTCTGACTCCAAGAGTTCTTGATTCTTGTTTACATAGCAGTTCATTTATGAATGCTAATTAGACGTAACCGGACCTGGCGCCACATTGTCTTACATTATTATTCTTGGTGTATGGGAAACCATTCTGATTTGTAGCCGTTTATTACGACAGAGCGTTGCTTATCCTTGTGGCAAAGCAATGCAATACTCCAAAGTTTTCCGTTAATGCCCATTTCTTACACTTTGGTAGCAAGCTGTCATGTCTGACTGCATCGTACGCGGCTTTCGTATCAAGACATACTTCATGTGTTATTATGTCGGTTAATAGCTATGCATAGCTAATGTTCATTGTTTAATCATGCCGACTCAAAATAAATTTTGTATCTGTATCATGAGTATCGCTTACCACAGCTAAATTGTGACCAATTGTCTCATGTATACAATATGAAACCGTTATGCAAACCGGGACCATGCTGATATAGATGCTGGTATGGATGTGGGATTACATATGTGTGTATGCATGAACATGTTCTAAGACGTCGTTCACAGACACGCTCAAAACGTTTATTCACAGTATAAGGACCTGGGGCGGTAATTCCTAATATCATATGAATATTGACCCTTGCCTTTGAGTAGTGTTATAAGGAGGCAAACCATTGCGTCAGTCCTTTGGAATGTATTTCAGTCAGTACGGCATTAAATAGCTTGGTAATGATTCAAGTATGTGACCTCCGTATATGTGTACTCATTGTGAATCGTATCAGTACCCGCTGCTTTGCGTCTCTTTACTTATTTAATGGCGCTTATTGTTTCGCATTCAGTAATGAGCGAGTCAAGATGTCCGTTGCCTGGGTTATGTTTTCGACGTTTCGATATACATATTTAGTTTACTTGGGAATGACTTGTCTGCTCAATAAGCTTGTCATCTGGTGTATTTATGGTTTCATAATGACCAGCAAATGCGTCTGTAGCTTCTTGAGGTGCTGCAACAACACCACCATTAACTCTGAATTCGACACACGATTGATTTGTGGCCATATTGCTTACGTTAACAAGGTGTCAGCATAACCATATGTCTATCTCGTCTGCAGGTTGTAAGTTCGCGGAAGCCGTCGTTAATAGGTTTTTAGAACCCTTGCCTTATTTGACATGAACGAAATTACTTTTTACATTGTAAACGGAGCGAGAGGTCAAAGGTTCGAATCTCGTCAGGGGTTCGTTCTGATATTGCCGGTTGGTGAGCCGCCAGCTAGTTAAATAATGATTACCGATTGCCTACCAGCCTGGCGCCTGGTATACATGTATATAGGATTCGGGAAGTACTGATGCCCATAAAAAGAGTTGTCTCATAAGTCAGAAATGGCAGGCCCTTTAAATATGGGTGACACTATAATAAACGAACACTTTTATTTTACTTTTACATTCTTTGTAAAGCTGGTAGCTTTCAATGTCGGGGTACTAGAACACGTCCGTTCGTATCCATTGCGACTGAGCATTACGTGAACTTGTGTATCTCGTCCAGGTATGCGCGTTATTTTTGATTTGGGAATGGACTGATGTGCAGCATTCTTCACTGACTAAATGAAAGCGCGATATGCAGTCCCAATACCATCGGTTTCTCGCCATTGAACACTTTACAGAATACAATAAGGATGTCAGAAAAGTAATAGTCGATGCATATGCATGTCGCGTATGGTGTAAACGTAAAAGAGGGTCCTTAATTGTGATAACTGTGTGACATTTATTGGAACCAAATATGAGTCGCTCACGTACGTTTTGAACATATTGGAATTTGGAGTATTTACGTGTTCAACGTCAACGTCAAGACTAGCATTCATATCACAGGTACATGACACAATGTCAAGACCCCCAGACCCCTCATATACTAATAATATTAGAAGGTGCTTTTGGCAGTTTCACAATTGCTCTGATATAACACTGAACGCTATACAAACATGCCCACTGTAGTCCAGTGGTAACACGCTGGACTGGTAATCCAGGGATCGCAGGTTCGATCCCCCGTCTGACCCTAATAAAATTAACAGTCTTTCAGATGGGACGTTAAACCGATGTTTCTTGTCGGTGCTTTACACCGTGCACGTAAAAGAACCAGACGAGACGCTGGAATGGGTCTCTGTCTGTATCATTGCACTATCCTCCAAAATCTAAAATTACTAATCTCTTCAGGAGGCGTCGCTCATATGGGCAACCGGTAGCGACGATAAATAAACGTAAAACACACATGCCCACATACAATAATTATCGGTGTATTTCGTAGGGCAGATATTTTTTTCGTCAATTAAAAACATTTTCCAGCCTGAAATATGTAGAGTTAATACGGAGAATTAAAATACATAATTTGGTTCGTTTTGGTGACGAATTTTCGATATTATTTTTTAAACAGTTTACTATGAAATATAATGGAAATGATGAGCAGTTGTGTTAGCGGTGAGATACGCTACTGATATGCACGCATATGACGAAGATAGTTGAACACTGAACAGAGGATTCCACACAAGCCTATATTTATTTTATGGTTCTGTGTCGCATTCGTTACAGCGTCATTTGTAGTAATCAAAACCAGGATATGTTCGAATTTGGACTGGGTCTTCGTACGTTGTGGTATTATACATCAGACATGCAGATATGTTGTTATTATATTAAAAACTAGTGCATCCGCTAGTTGAAATGCATTGTGCTTTGCATTCGATTACCGTACCAAAATGTAGCAATCCATTTGTCAATACAGCCTTATATGAACATAGCTTCATCCATCCGGTATTGCTATAACCGTTCTGACATTCTACAATCAGAGACATCGGTCAGTTACTGCCCCTGAATACTCCCTAAAAGTAGATAGGTCCAATTAAGTATTTCCCTCTGTTTTTATCGTTGTTTCTTAGCACAACAGGCTAGAAATTGTATTCCACTATCGCTTTATATGATTATTAAATTACTATATCTCGGCAGATCTCCTACAGTATATGCAATGGGTACTTATTTGTAAAACAATGTTATCAGTTAATTAACACGATTTTGATAAAATTACACTTATCATACCGCAACATCTGGTTAGGGAACAACGGTAAAAACAAAGGATTCTAACTGAAAGGACCTATTCACATTTTGGAATAAATCAGACTTATCTGCCAAGGGAGGTAATAGAAAATTAGGGATGCTTCTCGTTATTAACACATATTTGCATTAACTCTTTGCAAGCTAACGTTCAAGATAACAGTCACACATGTTACGCAATTTCATTAGAATGATAGCAAAACAATTCTAATAACATTCCATGACAGATTATTTCCGGAATTTTTATCAAGAAATAATAAAAACTCATTAATAAATTGTCGCCTGCTACATATATTGAACTATTTATAGCCTTTGTCTTACCAGCATGCAAACGAAATTATCTAGACGGGTTAGTAGTCCAGTGCTTAACACCTTGTACTGCGAATCCATGGATAGCAAGGTTCGACACCACGTCTGACCCTAATAATATTAACAGTCTTTACACCGAGGTCTCGTTTAGGTGCTTTACACCGTGCACGTAACATAATCAGATGGGACTCTGGAATGGGTCTGCCTGTATCATTGCATTATACTTCAAAATCTAAAATGGATGATCTCTTCAGGAGGCGTCGCTCATATGGGTAACCGGTAGCGACGATAAATAAACGTAAAACAGGAGGCGTCGCTCATATGGGTAACCGGTAGCGACGATAAATAAACGTAAAGCAGGAGGCGTCGCTCATATGGGTAACCGGTAGCGACGATAAATAAACGCACACATTATCAGTAGTCCAGTGGCTAAAACGTTGTACTACGAATCCATGGACCCTACTAATATTATGAGTCTTTCATTTGGGACTTTAAGCTGAAATATCCTGTCGCTGCTTTACATCGTGCACGTAAACGAACCAGATCTAGGAGACTCTGGAACGGGTCTCTGTCTCTCATTAAATGATAGCTGAAACTCACAGACTACTATTACTATTCATTACTGACGGATTTTAAAGGTAAGCCACAAAGGGACTTTTTGTCAGTCGTGATAATGCAGTTTTGATTTTGGAAATACCCTAACATCAATCAGATAAATAAAAAGGTATACGTGACGTGCAACTTTATCAGAAATCGGCCCCCGATTTTAAGTTTTAGTGAAACCACACCCAGTTTTAATGAAACGGCACCGAGTATTAATGAAACGGCACCCAGTTTTAATGAAACGGCACCCAGTATTAATGAAACGGCACCCAGTATTAATGAAACGGCACCCAGTATTAATGAAACGGCACCCAGTATTAATGAAAAATTGAAAATTTATCTAATCCAGTTACCCTTCATCTCAGTTTAAGATAAAATAATGTCGGTCACGTGATGCAACTACAGAATGTAATTATATTTAATTATTTTACCATATCTATAGCATGTATGCAATCATGCGATTTGAATTGTGTCCGTCATTGAATAGATATACGTATGACATGCAAAATAACGCCCATTTTTATTGTCATGTGACTTTTAGAAGCAGAACGACAAAAAAAAAAAGAAGATGTTTCACTACGATTGCTTCATCTCTTTGAAATGCTGTAAACAACAGCATGTAAAATGCATGCTATGGCTATACAATCGGTGGAAAAATGTGTGGAAGTCGTGATAGCGCAGTGGATGTGCGTTCGCTTCAGGTGCGAGTGGTCCCTAGTTCGATCCCGCTGGAGCCGTTACGTTTGTGCCCTTAGGCAAGGCATTTAAATTCCACGTTGCCTCTTCTCTCTCCCTCGTGGCGATGGATTCCATCAGTAATGAGGTCTCGAGAGAGATTAATATAAGTTGAAATGACTTGTTTCTCAATCGAGCTAAAATAAAAATTGTATAAACTAAACTATATTTTGAAGATACCACTGTCAAATTTGCACATTGTTAGATAGATCTAGTATCATTAATTGTCTCATTCCCATTTTCTACTCTGCTAGCCAATTCCATATATCATCATATTCCATTACATATTAAAACTAGTTTCTCTATTTTTCAGCTTTTACATTACTATATTATTGCAATGTGCAGTTCTCACTTATAGTGCTATCATTTGATTGCATTTGATTGTATATATGTTGAGGGCCTCATGGTAGATTAACTTTTGTTAAATGAGTACTCTCGTTAAATAAAGTCTTTATTATTATTATTATTATTATTATTATAATAAAAATCGGTCCTGGAGAACCACATGTGGACAATTTCAATCTAAGATCGTAAACAACACACTGAAAATCGGTTCTACCCGGTTAAATATTTCGGATGCAAACAAGTATTAAAGCGACATTACATTTTATTTCACTTATAAATGCATTGTTATTACAAATTTTTCTGAATACATCGAACACTAATATTGAATGAATTTAACAGTGTCGTTGTGCTATACAAACTTTTAAACGTGAAAGTAGGATTTCATGCAGGCTTCTGAATTGACGTTTGTTGTCATTGAAGTCAATACTAAGCACGCGATACTTTCGTTTAGAGATAATTTAATTAAGATTAGTCTGCAAATAAATATGCAAACGCACACATGTGAGATATCATGGTAAATATGTAGCTCGTGTTAATCAGGATAAACACTTTGTATTATGCATGCATGTCAACCCTATGTACATTATTTTGTTATGTCAACATCTCGCGTATACGACGTTTGATTTGAAATATATTATCCCATATAATAGCAAATTACATTCTGCAGACATTTGCGTTTTCACCGATGTAGTGTCGCTTTAAGATCAATAATGACCTATTTTGTACCATTTTTAGGGATGGGAGTTTCTTCCGTGCCGGTTGTTATGGATATAACGTGCACATTGGGGGCAGTTATTTATTTATGTTTGTTTGTTTGTTTGTTTGTGTGTGGGGTTTACAATCACTCCAGCAGCTTAGATCATAAAAGTAACTCTCCAGATGGTGGAGGAAGATCCCTATGCTGGCCATACGAGCAGTAGTTTAGGCACGAGCAAGCACACAGTAGTAGTTGGGGGCACAGACAGGCTCCCGTATAGAACACAAGCTGGATAGCTTCCTTACATGAAATTATTCGACTACCCTGTGGGATTCGAAACTACAGCGGCGAGGGACAAATGCTTTGAAGTCAACGAGCTGAACCACTCGGCTAAGTAGCCCACTTGGCGGTTGTTTATCATTTTTTAATTATTATCATCCATTTTCAATTTTTCATTAAATCTGGGTGCCGATTTCGTGCATAGAACGTGATACGGCTTTATGTATGAGTGTGTGTGATTATCGGCGCATGTCAGACAGTATTTCGCGCAGTGTTTCAGTATATTGGTACACACTATAGATACGGATTTATTGCATACGTTACTATAAATAGTAACACATTTAATGGTAGAAAAGCAAAATATCTGGTCGACGCGGGCAATATATTTCGATGTTCGGCTCTGCCGGGCCAATATCGGATATTGGCACGCGACGAGAACGAATCACGAGCACGTGCCACAGGTAGCAACAACATAGTAACTACATTGTGTAAACATGGCCGCCGAAGCAACACTAACATCGTTGTCCGACAGATTGTTGTCTCTTGACGGTAAAATGGCTGAGCGAAATAAGCAAATAACAGCAGAAGAAACATACGGCTATGTATGCAATAAAGAAGTTATTAAGCGGCTGCGGTGGGCCATTTGTGGATATTGGCGCACCTATCCGATATTGGCCCTCGGGCCAATATCTCCATAGGGTGCGCCACTGTCAGTAAAATACAAGTTTGAAATCATTACCACAATCCATCTCATCTTTCTCGTCTGTACAGTCTGAATTGCAATCGCAAAGTTTGGAACACCCTTCATTATAGTTTCCACACAACGCCATGCCACTTGGACATTTAATCGCTACAATATAGTTATCACATAATAATCTGGGTGCTGAAAACCCAACTGTATGACAACACCAATATTACAATGGCTGCTAAGGATTCTTGAACCAACCAATAAGCTATACGATATCTGAATCCGACGGGAGCACGCGCTGCACCCTTGGAGGAAACCAAACGATTCAAGATGTACGCCAATCATATAGGTTTCCATATATGTCACATAGAACGCTGATGTTTTCTTTTATGCTTTCCAAGGACTGATTTGATGAGTTTTCTCAGGAAAAAGGAAACAAACTCCATCTTACACTGCTTTAAAACAGTGAAAGTTGGTATTTTCTCTGTCACCGGTTAAGTTTCGTATTCCTGCGCGGTTAGATGTACTTTTGTATTTTAGCTATTTTCTGACTATCATGAACAGTTAATTATAAAGTAATATATTCTAATGAATTTCTTTTTGTCTGTAGTATTTAATTTTGACAGCAAACAGAAACTAACTTGACAATTATACAGGAACTATTTTTTATTACTGACGTTCACATAACAGAACACGCCACATCTAGCTGTAGCATACCCACATCTAGCTGTAGCACGCCCACATCTTGACATATTAGAAGAGGAGTGAGGGAGCGTCAGGTGCTACATTTTGACACGTTTACAGGGGGAGTGATGTGCCGACAGGCGCTACATTTCCACAGGTTTGAAGGGTAGTGTGGAGGCGTCAGGTGCTACATTTCCACAGGTTTGAAGGGTAGTGTGGAGGCGTCAGGTGCTACATTTCCACAGGTTTGAAGGGTAGTGAGGAGGCGTCAGGTGCTACATTTCCACAGGTTTGAAGGGCAGTGAGGAGGCGTCAGGTGCTACATTTCCACATGTCTGAAGGGTAGTGAGGAGGCGTCAGGTGCTACATTTCCACATGTCTGAAGGGTAGTGATGGCCGACAGGTACTACATTTCCACAGGTTTGAAGGGTAGTGAGGAGGCGTCAGGTGCTACATTTCCACAGGTTTGAAGGGTAGTGAGGAGGCGTCAGGTGCTACATTTCCACAGGTTTGAAGGGTAGTGAGGAGGCGTCAGGTGCTACATTTCCACAGGTTTGAAGGGTAGTGAGCAGGCGTCAGGTGCTACATTTCCACAGGTTTGAAGGGCAGTGAGGAGGCGTCAGGTGCTACATTTCCACATGTCTGAAGGGTAGTGAGGAGGCGTCAGGTGCTACATTTCCACAGGTTTGAAGAGTAGTGAGGAGGTGTCAGGTGCTACATTTCCACAGGTTTGAAGGGTAGTGAGGAGGCGTCAGGTGCTACATTTCCACAGGTTTGAAGGGTAGTGAGCAGGCGTCAGGTGCTACATTTCCACAGGTTTGAAGGGCAGTGAGGAGGCGTCAGGTGCTACATTTCCACATGTCTGAAGGGTAGTGAGGAGGCGTCAGGTGCTACATTTCCACAGGTTTGAAGGGGAGTGAGGAGACGTCAGGTGCTACATTTCCACAGGTTTGAAGGGGAGTGAGGAGGCGTCAGGTGCTACATTTCCACAGGTTTGAAGGGGAGTGAGGAGGCGTCAGTGCTACATTTCCACAGGTTTGAAGGGGAGTGAGGAGGCGTCAGGTGCTACATTTTGACACGTTTGACGGGGAGTGAGGAGGAAATATGTGCTACATTTGGAAACGTTTACAGGGAAGTGAGGAGCCGACAGGTACTACATTTCCACAGGTTTGAAGGGGAGTGAGGAGGCGACAGGTACTACATTTTGACAAGTTTGAATGGAGTGAGGAGGCGGCAGGTGCTACATTTTGACACGTTTGAAGGGAGTGAGGAGATGACAGTAGCTACATTTTGACACTTTTGAAGGGAGTGAGGAGACGGCAGGTGTTACATTTTGACACGTCTGAAGGGAGTGAGGAGGAAATGGGTGCTACATTTTGACACTTTTGAAGGGAATGAGGAGGCGACAGGTGCTGCATTCTGACAAGTTTGAAGGGAGTGAGGAAGCGGCAGGTGCTACAGTTTGTGGCAATGTGACTGTTGTCTTGGAACAACCTAAGTCTGTTGGATTTAGATCAGGTTGATATTGTTCAATGGCTCCTTATCAGATGCATGTTTGTATTTGTTCACCATTTACACGCCAGCAAACATTTCTGACGTTGGGGAAATTATTTAGTCATGTGGTCTGTATTACCTTCATTGTGACATCCTTGTTGACCATACTCTATAGCGTATAATCATAACATTTAAGCTTATGTCCCTAGTTTTGCTGCAATAATATTCAGAAACAAATTGGGTTGCTTCTGCAATGACCATGCGTGTGGCTCATCAGAGCATTCCACCGATATAGGCCACATTTACAAGTAGTAGTAGTTTGCGTTTCTTTAGCATCGCATTGGCTGTCCGATTAGCGCAGTGGTTAGCGCGCTCGCTTCACACCAATGCAACCTGGGTTCGATCCGCGGACCGGGACGTATGTGAGATGGTACGGTGGTCGCCAGATCGGACAGGTGGGTTTTCTCCGGGTACTCCGGTTTCCTCCCACGCGAATGACCACACATACGCTTTCATCCGCGCCAACGAGAGTGATTAATATAAGTTGTTAAAGCTTGTTTCGCAATCGTTGTAAAATAAATAACGTTTAAGCATAGTATCACTGCTGGCGAACCACGTGGACAGACGTTTCAAGTTTGATATTAGTGCTTGTTGAAATTAATTTTGTACAATGCTTACATTTAGTTTATACAAATTTATTTTAGCTCGATTGCGAAACAAGTTAATTCAACTTATATTAATCACTCTCGAGACCTCATTCCTGATGGAATCCATCGCCACGAGGGAGAGAGAAGAGGCAACGTGGAATTTAAATGCCTTGCCTAAGGGCACAATCGTAACGGCTCCAGCGGGGCTCGAACTCGGGACCTTTCGCACCTGAAGTGAACGTGCATCCACTGCGCTATCACGACTTACACTGCTGACATTGAAGTATCTAATGAAATGATCGGGCGATAAAAGGCGACAACTGGAGGAGGCATCAGATTCCTGTGTTGATCGGATATTTTTTATTTCCAAAATGGTCTCTTTTATGACCGCACTTCTTAATATTGGTCATCTTGTGGTTATATTAGTTGCTAACTCCTCCGAAGGAGATCGCATTAGAGATAATGGCGAATCCTTTGCTGCAAGTTCAAAAATCAGAATATCCCAGAATCCCACGATGCTGCTGCGAGATGTGCCTAGGCCACGACGTGAGTATGTGAAGCTCATCAGAATACAGCACAGGTATAGGCCACACTAACCATGTTTAGCTCATCGTAGTACATCACCGATATAGGCCACACTGACCATGTTTAGCTCATCGTAGTACATCACCGATATAGGCCCCACTAACCATGTTTAGCTCATCGTAGTACATCACCGATATAGGATACACTGATCATGTATGGATCACCAGAGTACATCACCGATATAGGACACATTGACCATGTTTAGCTCACCAGAGTACATCACCGATATAGGCTACACTGATCATGTATGGCTCACCAGAGTACATCACCGATATAGGACACATTGACCATGTTTAGCTCACCAGAGTACATCACCGATAAAGGACACACAGACCATGTTTAGCTCACAAGCGTACATCACCGATATAAGCTACACTGATCATGTATGGCTCACCAGAGTACATCACCGATATAGGAAACACTGATCATGTATGGCTCACCAGAGTACATCACCGATATAGGCCACACTAACCATGTTTAGGTCATCAGAATACAGCACAGGTATAGGCCACACTAACCATGTTTAGCTCATCGTAGTACATCACCGATATAGGCCACACTGATCATGTATGGCTCACCAGAGTACATCACCGATATAGGCCAACTGACCATGTTTAGCTTATCGTAGTACATCACCGATATAGGACACACTGATCATGTATGGCTCACCAGAGTACATCACCGATATAGGACACACTGATCATGTTTAGCTCACCAGAGTACATCACCGATATAGGACACACTGATCATGTATGGCTCACCAGAGTACATCACCGATATAGGCTACATTGACCATGTATGGCTCACCAGAGTACATCACCGATATAGGACACACTGATCATGTATGGCTCACCAGAGTACATCACCGATATAGGATACACTGATCATGTATGGCTCACCAGAGTACATCACCGATATAGGACACATTGATCATGTATGGCTCACCAGAGTACATCACCGATATAGGACACACTGACCTTGTTTAGCTCACCAGAGTACATCACCGATATAGGCTACACTGATCATGTATGGCTCACCAGAGTACATCACCGATATAGGACACACTGATCATGTATGGCTCACCAGAGTACATCACCGATATAGGACACACTGACCATGTTTCGCTCACCAGAGTACATCAACGATATAGGATACACTGATCATGTATGGCTCACCAGAGTACATCACCGATATAGGCTACATTGACAATGTATGGCTCATCGTAGTACATCACCGATATAGGACACACTGATCATGTATGGCTCACCAGAGTACATCACCGATATAGGACACACTGATCATGTTTAGCTCACCAGAGTACATCACCGATATAGGACACACTGATCATGTATGGCTCACCAGAGTACATCACCGATATAGGACACACTGACCATGTTTCGCTCACCAGAGTACATCAACGATATAGGATACACTGATCATGTATGGCTCACCAGAGTACATCACCGATATAGGCTACATTGACAATGTATGGCTCATCGTAGTACATCACCGATATAGGACACACTGATCATGTATGGCTCACCAGAGTACATCACCGATATAGGACACACTGATCATGTTTAGCTCACCAGAGTACATCACCGATATAGGACACACTGATCATGTATGGCTCACCAGAGTACATCACCGATATAGGACACACTGACCATGTTTAGCTCACCAGTGTACATCACCGATATAGGATACACTGATCATGTATGGCTCACCAGAGTACATCACCGATATAGGATACACTGACCATGTATGGCTCACACACACAAACAACAACACTATAGGCCACACTACCATGTTGCTCATCGTAGTACATCACCGATATAGGACACACTGATCATGTATGGCTCACCAGAGTACATCACCGATATAGGCCACACTGACCATGTTTAGCTCATCGTAGTACATCACCGATATAGGACACACTGATCATGTATGGCTCACCAGAGTACATCACCGATATAGGACACACTGACCATGTTTAGCTCACCAGAGTACATCACCGATATAGGACACACTGATCATGTATGGCTCACCAGAGTACATCACCGATATAGGACACACTGATCATGTATGGCTCACCAGAGTACATCACCGATATAGGACACACTGATCATGTATGGCTCACCAGAGTACATCACCGATATAGGCCACACTGACCATGTATGGCTCATCATAGTACATCACCGATATAGGACACACTGATCATGTATGGCTCACCAGAGTACATCACCGATATAGGACACACTGATCATGTTTAGCTCACCAGAGTACATCACCGATATAGGACACACTGATCATGTATGGCTCACCAGAGTACATCACCGATATAGGACACACTGACCATGTTTAGCTCACCAGAGTACATCACCGATATAGGACACACTGATCATGTATGGTTCACCAGAGTACATCAACGATATAGGACACACTGACCATGTTTAGCTCACCAGAGTACATCACCGATATAGGATACACTGATCATGTATGGCTCACCAGAGTACATCACCGATATAGGTTACATTGACCATGTATGGCTCACCAGAGTACATCACCGATATAGGACACACTGATCATGTATGGCTCACCAGAGTACATCACCGATATAGGACACACTGACCATGTTTAGCTCACCAAGGTACATCACCGATATAGGACACACTGATCATGTGTAGCCTATCGTAGTACATCACCGATATAGGACACACTGACCATGTTTAGCTCACCAGAGTACATCACCGATATAGGACACACTGATCATGTATGGTTCACCAGAGTACATCAACGATATAGGACACACTGACCATGTTTAGCTCACCAGAGTACATCACCGATATAGGATACACTGATCATGTATGGCTCACCAGAGTACATCACCGATATAGGTTACATTGACCATGTATGGCTCACCAGAGTACATCACCGATATAGGACACACTGATCATGTATGGCTCACCAGAGTACAGCACCGATATAGGACACACTGACCATGTATGGCTCACCAAGGTACATCACCGATATAGGACACACTGATCATGTGTAGCCTATCGTAGTACATCACCGATATAGGACACACTGACCATGTTTAGCTCACCAGAGTACATCACCGATATAGGCCACACTGACCATGTTTAGCTCATCGTAGTACATCACCGATATATGCCACACTAACCATGTTTAGCTCATCGTAGTACATCACCGATATAGGACACACTGAACATGTATGGCTCACCAGAGTACATCACCGATATAGGACACACTGATCATGTTTAGCTCACCAGAGTACATCACCGATATAGGACACACTGATCATGTATGGCTCACCAGAGTACATCACCGATATAGGCTACACTGATCATGTATGGCTCACCAGAGTACATCACCGATATAGGCTACATTGACCCTGTATGGCTCACCAGAGTACATCACCGATATAGGACACACTGATCATGTATGGCTCACCAGAGTACATCACCGATATAGGACACACTGACCATGTTTAGCTCACCAGAGTACATCACCGATATAGGACACACTGACCATGTATGGCTCACCAAAGTACATCACCGATATAGGACACACTGATCATGTGTAGCCTATCGTAGTACATCACCGATAAAGGACACACTGACCATGTTTAACTCACCAGCGTACATCACCGATATAGGCCATACTGACCATGTTTAGCTCATCGTAGTACATCACCGATATAGGCCACACTAACCATGTTTAGCTCATCGTAGTACATCACCGATATATGACACACTGATCATGTATGGCTCACCAGAGTACATCACCGATATAGGACACACTGATCATGTTTAGCTCACCAGAGTACATCACCGATATAGGACACACTGATCATGTATGGCTCACCAGAGTACATCACCGATATAGGACACACTGACCATGTTTAGCTCACCAGAGTACATCACCGATATAGGACACACTGATCATGTTTAGCTCACCAGAGTACATCACCGATATAGGACACACTGATCATGTATGGCTCACCAGAGTACATCACCGATATAGGACACACTGACCATGTTTAGCTCACCAGAGTACATCACCGATATAGGATACACTGATCATGTATGGCTCACCAGAGTACATCACCGATATAGGCTACATTGACCATGTATGGCTCACCAGAGTACATCACCGATATAGGACACACTGATCATGTATGGCTCACCAGAGTACAGCACCGATATAGGACACACTGACCATGTTTAGCTCACCAGAGTACATCACCGATATAGGACACACTGACCATGTATGGCTCACCAAAGTACATCACCGATATAGGACACACTGATCATGTGTAGCCTATCGTAGTACATCACCGATATAGGACACACTGACCATGTTTAGCTCACCAGAGTACATCACCGATATAGGCCACACTGACCATGTTTAGCTCATCGTAGTACATCACCGATATATGCCACACTAACCATGTTTAGCTCATCGTAGTACATCACCGATATAGGACACACTGATCATGTATGGCTCACCAGAGTACATCACCGATATAGGACACATTGATCATGTATGGCTCACCAGAGTACATCACCGATATAGGACACACTGACCATGTTTAGCTCACCAGAGTACATCACCGATATAGGACACACTGATCATGTATGGCTCACCAGAGTACATCACCGATATAGGACACACTGACCATGTTTAGCTCACCAGAGTACATCACCGATATATGACACACTGATCATGTATGGCTCACCAGAGTACATCACCGATATAGGACACACTGATCATGTATGGCTCACCAGAGTACATCACCGATATAGGACACACTGATCATGTATGGCTCACCAGAGTACATCACCGATATAGGACACACTGACCATGTTTAGCTCACCAGAGTACATCACCGATAAAGGACACACTGACCACATTTAGCTCACCAGAGTAAATCAACGATATAGGCTACACTGATCATGTATGGCTCACCAGAGTACATCACCGATATAGGACACACTGATCATGTATGGCTCACCAGAGTACATCACAGATATAGGCTACATTGACCATGTATGGCTCACCAGAGTACATCACCGATATAGGCAACACTGGCCATGTTTAGCTCATCGTAGTACATCACCGATATAAGACACACTGCTCATGTATGGCTCACCAGAGTACATCACCGATATAGGACACACTGATCATGTATGGCTCACCAGAGTACAGCACCGATATAGGACACACTGACCCTATTTAGCTCACCAGAGTACATCACCGATATAGGACACACTGACCATGTATGGCTCACCAGAGTACATCACCGATATAGGACACACTGACATGTCACACACTGATCATGTGTAGCCTATCGTAGTACATCACCGATAAAGGACACACTGGCCATGTTTAGCTCACTTGAGTACATCACCGATATAGGCCACACTGACCATGTTTAGCTCATCGTAGTACATCACCGATATAGGCCACACTGACCATGTTTAGCTCATCGTAGTACATCACCGATATAGGACACACTGATCATGTATGGCTCCCAGCGTACATCACCGATATAGGACACACTGACCATGTTTAGCTCACCAGAGTACATCACCGATATAGGCTACACTGATCATGTATGGCTCACCAGAGTACATCACCGATATAGGACACACTGATCATGTATGGCTCACCAGAGTACATCACCGATATAGGACACACTGATCATGTATGGCTCACCAGAGTACATCACCGATATAGGACACACTGACCATGTTTAGCTCACCAGAGTACATCACCGATATAGGCTATACTGATCATGCATGGCTCACCAGAGTACATCACCGATATAGGACACACTGATCATGTATGGCTCACCAGAGTACATCACCGATATAGGCCACACTGATCATGTATGGCTCACCAGAGTACATCACCGATATAGGCCACACTGACCATGTTTAGCTCATCGTAGTACATCACCGATATAGGACACACTGACCATGTTTAGCTCACCAGAGTACATCACCGATATAGGCTTCACTGATCATGTATGGCTCACCAGAGTACATCATCGATATAGGACACACTGATCATGTATGGCTCACCAGAGTACATCACCGATATAGGACACACTGATCATGTATGGCTCACCAGAGTACATCACCGATATAGGACACACTGACCATGTTTAGCTCACCAGAGTACATCACCGATATAGGCTACACTGATCATGCATGGCTCACCAGAGTACATCACCGATATAGGACACACTGATCATGTATGGCTCACCAGAGTACATCACCGATATAGGCCACACTGATCATGTATGGCTCACCA
Organism: Archivesica marissinica; assembly: GCA_014843695.1. NCBI lineage: Eukaryota > Metazoa > Mollusca > Bivalvia > Venerida > Vesicomyidae > Archivesica > Archivesica marissinica. The sequence goes on from CM026396.1 coordinate 40,347,296, forward strand.
GAGTACATCACCGATATAGGCCACACTGACCATGTTTAGCTCATCGTAGTACATCACCGACATAGGCCACACTGACCATGTTTAGCTCATCGTAGTACATCACCGATATAGGCCACACTAACCATGTTTAGCTCATCGTAGTACATCACCGATATAGGACACACTGATCATGTATGGCTCACCAGAGTACATCACCGATATAGGACACACTGATCATGTTTAGCTCACCAGAGTACATCACCGATATAGGACACACTGATCATGTATGGCTCACCAGAATACATCACCGATATAGGACACACTGACCATGTTTAGCTCACCAGAATACATCACCGATATAGGCTACACTGATCATGTATCGCTCACCAGAGTACATCACCGATATAGGACACACTGATCATGTATGGCTCACCAGAGTACATCACCGATATAGGACACACTGACCATGTTTAGCTCACCAGAGTACATCACCGATAAAGGACACACTGACCATGTTTAGCTCACCAGAGTACATCACCGATATAGGCTACACTGATCATGTATGGCTCACCAGAGTACATCACCGATATAGGACACACTGATCATGTATGGCACACCAGAGGACATCACATATATAGGCTACATTGACCATGTATGGCTAACCAGAGTACATCACCGATATAGGCCACACTGACCTTGTTTAGCTCATCGTAGTACCTCACCGATATAGGACACACTGATCATGTATGGCTCACCAGAGTACATCACCGATATAGGACACATTGATCATGTATGGCTCACCAGAGTACATCACCGATATAGGACACACTGATCATGTATGGCTCACCAGAGTACATCACCGATATAGGACACACTGACTATGTTTAGCTCACCAGAGTACATCACCGATAAAGGACACACTGACCATGTTTAGCTCACCAGAGTACATAACCGATATACGCTACACTGATCATGTATGGCTCACCAGAGTACATCACCGATATAGGACACACTGATCATGTATGGCTCACCAGAGTACATCACAGATATAGGCTACATTGACCATGTATGGCTCACCAGAGTACATCACCGATATAGGCAACACTGACCATGTTTAGCTCATCGTAGTACATCACCGATATAAGAAACACTGCTCAGGTATGGCTCACCAGAGTACATCACCGATATAGGACACACTGACCATGTTTAGCTCACCAGAGTACATCACCGATATAGGCTACACTGATCATGTATGGCTCACCAGATTTCATCACCGATATAGGACACACTGATCATGTATGGCTCACCAGAGTACAGCACCGATATAGGACACACTGACCATGCTTAGCTCACCAGAGTACATCACCGATATAGGACACACTGACCATGTATGGCTCACCAGCGTACATCACCGATATAGGACACACTGATCATGTTTAGCTCACCAGTGTACATCACCGATATAGGACACACTGATCATGTTTAGCTCATCGTAGTACATCACCGATATAGGACACACTGATCATGTATGGCTCACCAGAGTAAATCACCGATATAGGACACACTGACCATGTATGGCTCACCAGAGTACATCACCGATATAGGCTACATTGTCCATGTATGGCTCACCAGAGTACATCACCGATATAGGACACACTGATCATGTGTAGCCTATCGTAGTACATCACCGATATAGGACACACTGACCATGTTTAGCTCACCAGAGTACATCACCGATATAGGCTACACTGATCATGTATGGCTCACCAGAGTACATCACCGATATAGGACACACTGATCATGTATCGCTCACCAGAGTACATCACCGATATGGGCCACACTGATCATGTATGGCTCACCAGAGTACATCACCGATATAGGCCACACTGACCATGTTTATCTCATCGTAGTACATCACCGATATAGGACACACTGATCATGTATGGCTCACCAGAGTACATCACCGATATAGGACACACTGATCATGTATGGCTCACCAGAGTACATCACCGATATAGGACACACTGACCACGTTTAGCTCACCAGAGTACATCACCGATATAGCACACACTGATCATGTATGGCTCACGAGAGTACATCACCGATATAGGACACACTGACCATGTTTAGCTCACCAGAGTACATCACCGATATAGGACACACTGATCATGTTTAGCTCACCAGCGTACATCACCGATATAGGCAACACTGACTATGTTTAGCTCATCGTAGTACATCACCGATATAGGACACACTGATCATGTATGGCTCACCAGAGTACATCACCGATATAGTACACACTGACCATGTATGGCTCACCAGAGTACATCACCGATATAGGCTACATTGTCCATGTATGGCTCACCAGAGTACATCACCGATATAGGACACACTGATCATGTGTAGCCTATCGTAGTACATCACCGATATAGGCTACACTGATCATGTGTAGCTTATCGTAGTACATCACCGATAAAGGACACACTGACCATGTTTAGCTCACAATAGTACATCACCGATATAAGCTACACTGATCATGTATGGCTCACCAGAGTACATCACCGATATAGGCCACACTGATCATGTATGGCTCACCAGAGTATATCACCGAAATAGGCCACACTGACCATGTTTAGCTCATCGTAGTACATCACCGATATAGGACACATTGATCATGTATGGCTCACCAGAGTACATCACCGATATAGGACATAATGACCATGTTTAGGTCATCGTAGTACATCACCGATATAGGACACACTGACCATGTTTAGCTCACAAGAGTACATCACCGATATAAGCTACACTGATCATGTATGGCTCACCAGAGTACATCAACGACATAGGCCACACTGATCATGTATGGCTCACCAGAGTACATCAACGAAATAGGCCACACTGACCATGTTTAGTTATCGTAGTACATCACCGATATAGGACACACTGATCATGTATGGCTCACCAGAGTACATCACCGATATAGGACATACTGACCATGTTTAGCTCATCGTAGTACATCACCGATATAGGACACACTGATCATGAATGGCTCACCAGAGTACATCACCGATATAGGCCACACTGACCATGTTTTTCTCATCGTAGTACATCACAGATATAGGACACACTGATCATGTATGGCACACTAGAGTACATCACCGATATAGGACACACTGATCATGTATGGCTCACCAGAGTACATCACCGATATAGGACACACTGACCATGTTTAGCTCACCAGAGTACATCACCGATATAGGCTACACTGATCATGTATGGCTCACCTGAGTACATCACCGATATAGGACACACTGACCATGTATGGCTCACCAGAGTACATCACCGATATAGGACACACTGATCATGTATGGCTCGCCAGAGTACATCACCGATATAGGCAACACTGACTATGTTTAGCTCATCGTAGTACATCACTGATATAGGACACACTGATCATGTATGGCTCACCCGAGTAAATCACCGATATAGGACACACTAACCATGTATGGCTCACCAGAGTACATCACCGATATAGGCTACATTGTCCATGTATGGCTCACCAGAGTACATCACCGATGTAGGACACACTGATCATGTGTAGCCTATCGTAGTACATCACCGATATATGCTACACTGATCATGTGTAACCTATCGTAGTACATCACCGATATAGGACACACTGACCATGTTTAGCTCACCAGAGTACATCACCGATATAGGCTACACTGATCATGTATGGCTCACCAGAGTACATCACCGATATAGGACACACTGATCATGTATCGCTCACCAGAGTACATCACCGATATAGGACACACTGATCATGTATGGCTCACCAGAGTACATCACCGATATAGGACACACTGACCACGTTTAGCTCACCAGAGTACATCACCGATATAGCACACACTGATCATGTATGGCTCACGAGAGTACATCACCGATATAGGACACACTGACCATGTTTAGCTCACCAGAGTACATCGCCGATATAGGACACACTGATCATGTTTAGCTCACCAGGGTACATCACCGATATAGGCTACACTGATCATGTATGGCTCACCAGAGTACATCACCGATATAGGCAACACTGACTATGTTTAGCTCATCGTAGTACATCACCGATATAGGACACACTGACCATGTATGGCTCACCAGAGTACATCACCGATATAGGCTACATTGTCCATGTATGGCTCACCAGAGTACATCACCGATATAGGACACACTGATCATGTGTAGCCTATCGTAGTACATCACCGATATAGGACACACTGACCATGTTTAGCTCTCCAGAGTACATCACGGTATAGGCTACACTGCTCATGTATGGCTCACCAGAGTACATCACCGATATAGGACACACTGATCATGTATCGCTCACCAGAGTACATCACCGATATAGGTCACACTGATCATGTATGGCTCACCAGAGTACATCACCGATATATGACACACTGACCACGTTTAGCTCACCAGAGTACATCACCGATATAGCACACACTGATCATGTATGGCTCACGAGAGTACATCACCGATATAGGACACACTGACCATGTTTAGCTCACCAGAGTACATCACCGATATAGGAGACACTGATCATGTGTAGCTCACCAGGGTACATCACCGATATAGGCTACACTGATCATGTATGGCTCACCAGAGTACATCACCGATATAGGCAACACTGACTATGTTTAGCTCATCGTAGTACATCACCGATATAGGACACAATGATCATGTATGGCTCACCAGAGTACATCACTGATATAGGACACACTGACCATGTATGGCTCACCAGAGTACATCACCGATATAGGCTACATTGTCCATGTATGGCTCACCAGAGTACATCACCGATATAGGCCACACTGACCATGTTTATCTCATCGTAGTACATCACCGATATAGGACACACTGATCATGTATGGCTCACGAGAGTACATCACCGATATAGGACACACTGACCATGTTTAGCTCACCAGAGTACATCACCGATATAGCACACACTGATCATGTATGGCTCACGAGAGTACATCACCGATATAGGACACACTGACCATGTTTAGCTCACCAGAGTACATCACCGATATAGGACACACTGATCATGTTTAGCTCACCAGGGTACATCACCGATATAGGCTACACTGATCATGTATGGCTCACCAGAGTACATCAACGAAATAGGCCACACTGACCATGTTTAGCTAATCGTAGTACATCACCGATATAGGACACACTGACCATGTTTAGCTCACAAGAGTACATCACCGATATAGGACACACTGATCATGTTTAGCTCACCAGGGTACATCACCGATATAGGCTACACTGACCATGTATGGCTCACCAGAGTACATCACCGATATAGGCTACATTGTCCATGTATGGCTCACCAGAGTACATCACCGATATAGGACACACTGATCATGTGTAGCCTATCGTAGTACATCACCGATATAGGCTACACTGATCATGTGTAGCCTATCGTAGTACATCACCGATAAAGGACACACTGACCATGTTTAGCTCACAATAGTACATCACCGATATAAGCTACACTGATCATGTATGGCTCACCAGAGTACATCACCGATATAGGCCACACTGATCATGTATGGCTCACCAGAGTATATCACCGACATAGGCCACACTGACCATGTTTAGCTCATCGTAGTACATCACCGATTTAGGACACACTGATCATGTATGGCTCACCAGAGTACATCACCGATATAGGACATAATGACCATGTTTAGCTCATCGTAGTACATCACCGATATAGGACACACTGACAATGTTTAGCTCACAAGAGTACATCACCGATATAAGCTACACTGATCATGTATGGCTCACCAGAGTACATCACCGACATAGGCCACACTGATCATGTATGGCTCACCAGAGTACATCAACGAAATAGGCCACACTGACCATGTTTAGCTAATCGTAGTACATCACCGATATAGGACACACTGATCATGTATGGCTCACCAGAGTACATCACCGATATAGGACATACTGACCATGTTTAGCTCATCGTAGTACATCACCGATATAGGACATACTGACCATGTTTAGCTCACCAGAGTACATCACCGATATAGGCTACACTGATCACAAACCCAAAAACACCATGTATGGCTCACCAGAGTACATCACCGATATAGGACACACTGATCATGTATGGCTCGCCAGAGTACATCACCGATATAGGCAACACTGACTATGTTTAGCTCATCGTAGTACATCACTGATATAGGACACACTGATCATGTATGGCTCACCCGAGTAAATCACCGATATAGGACACACTAACCATGTATGGCTCACCAGAGTACATCACCGATATAGGCTACATTGTCCATGTATGGCTCACCAGAGTACATCACCGATGTAGGACACACTGATCATGTGTAGCCTATCGTAGTACATCACCGATATATGCTACACTGATCATGTGTAACCTATCGTAGTACATCACCGATATAGGACACACTGACCATGTTTAGCTCACCAGAGTACATCACCGATATAGGCTACACTGATCATGTATGGCTCACCAGAGTACATCACCGATATAGGACACACTGATCATGTATCGCTCACCAGAGTACATCACCGATATAGGACACACTGATCATGTATGGCTCACCAGAGTACATCACGATATAGGACACACTGACCAGTTAGCTCACCAGAGTACATCACCGATATAGGACACACTGACCATGTTTAGCTCACCAGAGTACATCACCGATATAGGACACACTGATCATGTTTAGCTCACCAGGGTACATCACCGATATAGGCTACACTGATCATGTATGGCTCACCAGAGTACATCACCGATATAGGCCACACTGACCATGTTTAGCTAATCGTAGTACATCACCGATATAGGACACACTGACCATGTATGGCTCACCAGAGTACATCACCGATATAGGCTACATTGTCCATGTATGGCTCACCAGAGTACATCACCGATATAGGACACACTGACAAGTACATCACCGATATAGGACACACTGATCATGTTTAGCTCCAGGTACATCACGTATAGGCTACACTGCATGTATGGCTCACCAGAGTACATCACCGATATAGGACATGCATGTATGCTCACCAGAGTACATCACCGATATAGGACACACTGATCATGTTAGCTCACCAGAGTACATCACCGATATAGACACACTGACATGTATGGCTCACGAGAGTACATCACCGATATAGGACACACTGACCATGTTTAGCTCACCAGAGTACATCACCGATATAGGAGACACTGATCATGTTTAGCTCACCAGAGTACATCACCGATATAGGCTACACTGATCATGTATGGCTCACCAGAGTACATCACCGATATAGGCAACACTGACCATGTTTAGCTCATCGTAGTACATCACCGATATAGGACACACTGATCATGTATGGCTCACCAGAGTACATCACCGATATAGGACACACTGACCATGTATGGCTCACCAGAGTACATCACCGATATAGGCCACACTGACCATGTATGGCTCACCAGAGTACATCACCGATATAGGCCACACTGACCATGTTTAGCTCATCGTAGTACATCACCGATATAGGACACACTGATCATGTATGGCTCACCAGAGTACATCACCGATATAGGACACACTGACCATGTTTAGCTCACCAGAGTACATCACCGATATAGCACACACTGACATGTTGCTCACAGAGTACATCACCGATATAGGACACACTGACCATGTTTAGCTCACCAGAGTACATCACCGATATAGGACACACTGATCATGTTTAGCTCACCAGAGTACATCACCGACATAGGCCACACTGATCATGTATGGCTCACCAGAGTACATCAACGAAATAGGCCACACTGACCATGTTTAGCTAATCGTAGTACATCACCGATATAGGACACACTGATCATGTATGGCTCACCAGAGTACATCACCGATATAGGACATACTGACCATGTTTAGCTCATCGTAGTACATCACCGATATAGGACATACTGACCATGTTTAGCTCACCAGAGTACATCACCGATATAGGCTACACTGATCATGTATGGCTCACCAGAGTACATCACCGATATAGGACACACTGACCATGTATGGCTCACCAGAGTACATCACCGATATAGGCTACATTGTCCATGTATGGCTCACCAGAGTACATCACCGATATAGGACACACTGATCATGTATGGCTCGCCAGAGTACATCACCGATATAGGCAACACTGACTATGTTTAGCTCATCGTAGTACATCACTGATATAGGACACACTGATCATGTATGGCTCACCCGAGTAAATCACCGATATAGGACACACTAACCATGTATGGCTCACCAGAGTACATCACCGATATAGGCTACATTGTCCATGTATGGCTCACCAGAGTACATCACCGATGTAGGACACACTGATCATGTGTAGCCTATCGTAGTACATCACCGATATATGCTACACTGATCATGTGTAACCTATCGTAGTACATCACCGATATAGGACACACTGACCATGTTTAGCTCACCAGAGTACATCACCGATATAGGCTACACTGATCATGTATGGCTCACCAGAGTACATCACCGATATAGGACACACTGATCATGTATCGCTCACCAGAGTACATCACCGATATAGGACACACTGATCATGTATGGCTCACCAGAGTACATCACCGATATAGGACACACTGACCACGTTTAGCTCACCAGAGTACATCACCGATATAGCACACACTGATCATGTATGGCTCACGAGAGTACATCACCGATATAGGACACACTGACCATGTTTAGCTCACCAGAGTACATCACCGATATAGGACACACTGATCATGTTTAGCTCACCAGGGTACATCACCGATATAGGCTACACTGATCATGTATGGCTCACCAGAGTACATCACCGATATAGGCAACACTGACTATGTTTAGCTCATCGTAGTACATCACCGATATAGGACACACTGACCATGTATGGCTCACCAGAGTACATCACCGATATAGGCTACATTGTCCATGTATGGCTCACCAGAGTACATCACCGATATAGGACACACTGATCATGTGTAGCCTATCGTAGTACATCACCGATATAGGACACACTGACCATGTTTAGCTCTCCAGAGTACATCACGGTATAGGCTACACTGCTCATGTATGGCTCACCAGAGTACATCACCGATATAGGACACACTGATCATGTATCGCTCACCAGAGTACATCACCGATATAGGACACACTGATCATTTATGGCTCACCAGAGTACATCACCGATATATGACACACTGACCACGTTTAGCTCACCAGAGTACATCACCGATATAGCACACACTGATCATGTATGGCTCACGAGAGTACATCACCGATATAGGACACACTGACCATGTTTAGCTCACCAGAGTACATCACCGATATAGGAGACACTGATCATGTTTAGCTCACCAGGGTACATCACCGATATAGGCTACACTGATCATGTATGGCTCACCAGAGTACATCACCGATATAGGCAACACTGACTATGTTTAGCTCATCGTAGTACATCACCGATATAGGACACAATGATCATGTATGGCTCACCAGAGTACATCACTGATATAGGACACACTGACCATGTATGGCTCACCAGAGTACATCACCGATATAGGCTACATTGTCCATGTATGGCTCACCAGAGTACATCACCGATATAGGCCACACTGACCATGTTTATCTCATCGTAGTACATCACCGATATAGGACACACTGATCATGTATGGCTCACGAGAGTACATCACCGATATAGGACACACTGACCATGTTTAGCTCACCAGAGTACATCACCGATATAGCACACACTGATCATGTATGGCTCACGAGAGTACATCACCGATATAGGACACACTGACCATGTTTAGCTCACCAGAGTACATCACCGATATAGGACACACTGATCATGTTTAGCTCACCAGGGTACATCACCGATATAGGCTACACTGATCATGTATGGCTCACCAGAGTACATCAACGAAATAGGCCACACTGACCATGTTTAGCTAATCGTAGTACATCACCGATATAGGACACACTGACCATGTTTAGCTCACAAGAGTACATCACCGATATAGGACACACTGATCATGTTTAGCTCACCAGGGTACATCACCGATATAGGCTACACTGACCATGTATGGCTCACCAGAGTACATCACCGATATAGGCTACATTGTCCATGTATGGCTCACCAGAGTACATCACCGATATAGGACACACTGATCATGTGTAGCCTATCGTAGTACATCACCGATATAGGCTACACTGATCATGTGTAGCCTATCGTAGTACATCACCGATAAAGGACACACTGACCATGTTTAGCTCACAATAGTACATCACCGATATAAGCTACACTGATCATGTATGGCTCACCAGAGTACATCACCGATATAGGCCACACTGATCATGTATGGCTCACCAGAGTATATCACCGACATAGGCCACACTGACCATGTTTAGCTCATCGTAGTACATCACCGATTTAGGACACACTGATCATGTATGGCTCACCAGAGTACATCACCGATATAGGACATAATGACCATGTTTAGCTCATCGTAGTACATCACCGATATAGGACACACTGACCATGTTTAGCTCACAAGAGTACATCACCGATATAAGCTACACTGATCATGTATGGCTCACCAGAGTACATCACCGACATAGGCCACACTGATCATGTATGGCTCACCAGAGTACATCAACGAAATAGGCCACACTGACCATGTTTAGCTAATCGTAGTACATCACCGATATAGGACACACTGATCATGTATGGCTCACCAGAGTACATCACCGATATAGGACATACTGACCATGTTTAGCTCATCGTAATACATCAACGATATAGGACACACTGATCATGTATGGCTCACCAGAGTACATCACCGATATAGGACACACTGACCACGTTTAGCTCACCAGAGTACATCACTGATATAGGACACACTGACCATGTTTAGCTCACCAGAGTACATCACCGATATAGGCTACACTGATCATGTATGGCTCACCAGAGTACATCACCGATATAGGACACACTGACCATGTTTAGCTCACCAGAGTACATCACCGATATAGGCTACACTGATCATGCATGGCTCACCAGAGTACATCCCCGATATAGGACACACTGACCATGTTTAGCTCACCAGAGTACATCACCGATATAGGCTACACTGATCATGCATGGCTCACCAGAGTACATCACCGATAAAGGACACACTGACCATGTGTAGCTCACCAGAGTACATCACCGATATAGGCTACACTGATCATGTATGGCTCACCAGAGTACATCACCGATATAGGACACACTGATCATGTATGGCTCACCTGAGTACATCACCGATATAGGCCACACTAACCATGTTTAGGTCATCAGAATACAGCACAGGTATAGGCCACACTTGCGACGTAGTTGTATACCTCATACCTCCTGACATATATAGAGAAAGCTAGTACTCACGAAACACCAGATATAAGAGACGTATATTCGACATGTCTTGCGACGTAGTTGTATACCTCATACCCCCCTGACATATATAGAGAGAAAGCTAGTACTCACGAAACACCAGATATAAGAGACGTATATTCGACATGTCTTGCGACGTAGTTGTATATGAACTCCCAAACAATGGAACTCACGTTGATGCATAGAACTAATTACTTTCAAACTAATTATACAATTGTCAAGCTAAACAGTTTGATGCCTGGAAGCCGTTTTATATCAGAGGACTGCAGGGAAGGTTTGCTTACGATTAAATTTGCTCTCATTAATTAATGGTTAATGTTCCATATTGGGCAATAGATAAAAACACATTACACATGTAGAAATTATAATACACTGCAACTCTTTACAAACACACCGCTTATATTAGGGTGATATTTGTACATTTGTAATATGCGGGATTTCATTAAATTTGGAGTCCGCCTGTGGTCGGGATGTTAATGTCGCTGAATTGTATACCACTGCAACCTATCATCACTGATGGTCACAGGTTCCGAGTCCCGCTCAGGCCGTGTCTCATTTATATGAAAACGTTGGCAGTTTCTCGGGGAGGTTGGTGCACCCAAGTACTGGTTAACCGCTGGAGCCTGCCCAGGAAAGGTATTGTTAGGTAAACTGCCCGCCGGCATTGTGCTGATGCAGGCGTAAAACCCTAACTAACTAAATAACAAACAAACATTAAATTTGGCACCTACCAAGACTGACTACTGTTCTTTATAGAACATTTATTTCCATACACTGCAGTGTGAACATGCTATTTTTGAAAACAATCTTACGCCAAAAAATATACACCCGACAAAAGTGGTGCGTTTTTGAAGCAGATCGGTGTATATTTCATTTACTTGTATGAAATTAAATTTACAGTTCTTTGAACTAATGAACTAACAAACTAATTTCATATATACTGAGTCAAAAAAGAAACGATACCTGGTGTGTATGTGTCTATAATTTCAACATTTATTAAGAAAATTCTTTGAAAATTCATAAGATGATAGTCCAACATGTTTGAAAGAGGAGCACATAAAGCATAATGAGCCTCCGAAACTGTCCGGAATGGAGTTTTCATACAGACGTCAATACCGAGTATGGGCACCATTTGCGTCTCTCACTGCAATGCACCGCCGTCGCATCGAACGGAAGAGTGTCTGAATCTCTTGCTGGTCAATATTTGTCCACTCCTGACGCAAAACATCCCTCAGTTGGTTTAACGTTACCGGCTGACGTCGTCTGACGCGGCGGTCTGACGTATCCCACAAATGTTCTATGGGTGACAAGTCTGGTGACAAAGCAGGCCACGGCAGGGTTTCAATATTGTTCTGCTCCAATAATGTGATGGAAATCCGAGCAGTATGACACCTGGCGTTGTCCTGTTGGAACAGTGTGACGTTTCTGTTGGCGTTAAAGAACGGCACAACAACTGGCGCAAGGATCTCATCACAGTACCGCTGGGCGTTTAGGTTCCCGTCCACCACTAACAGTTCAGTGCGACTGCCGAAGGTGATATCGCCCCACGCCATAACGCTTCCGCCCCAGAACAGATCGACCTGACGTACACATGCGTCGGCGTAACGTTCACCGCGTCTGCGATATACCCGCTCTCTGCCATCCGCTCGACGCAAACAGAACCGCGATTCATCGCTAAACATCACCGAATTCCACTGTAACCGAGTCCAGCGAGCACGTTCCGTCGTCCATTCCCGCCGTACGTCACGGTGACGTCGTGTCAGGATGGGTCCAACGTATGGCCAATAGGCACGAATGCCACGTTCACCGAGCCGTTTCCTGACTGTTTGTGCACTGATGCGATTGTTGGTCATCCCAGGAGTAACGGCAGCTGTGTGCGTAGCAGGTAGGAACCGGTCACGTAAATGTGACGTCCAAATGTGACGGTCCTGTTCACGCGTCGTCACACGTGGTCGACCAGATCTTGGACGGTCGTCCACCGATCCATGTGTTCGATAACGTCGAAGTAGACGTGTTATCGTGATCCGCGTAACCCCGAGTCGATTTGCGACGTCACGCTGACGTAAACCGCCGTCAATCATGCCAATGGCACCCATGCTCTGATTGCGGTTTAGCCTAGGCATTTAGTTAGAGGTAGCAATGGGTATGTAAGGTGTTTTTCCTCGATGATAATGCAATACCAGTACAATAAACCGGTTTTCCGATTTGTACATGTGCAGGAAATTGTCTTTGTTGAGGAGCACGTGCAAATCGGAAATTCGGCGTTCCAGGATTATCGGGTGTTTATTTACCTGTGTTTATGGTTGGCTGACGTTGCAATAAGATACCCGGTACTGATACGTAATAATATATTAAACCTTTCTATGGTTTTATCCGTTTTACGTCATTTTTAGTTTGGTATCGTTTCTTTTTTGACTCAGTATATATATTAATTATATTATACGTGTTTGTGTTTTGGCGCACCCACATCCTAGGTTTCTGGCGACTTCCAAACTATTATTGATGGAGAAAGAGCCCCGTCATATAGACTTCCGTTGTCTAGTGGTTACGGTTGTTGATTTCAAATCACTTCCCCTTACCGCTTTAGCTTCGAAACCCATTGGGTGTGTGAAATTATTTCATGTGAAGATATTATCCAGCTGACTTGCAGAAGATCGGTGGTTCTACCAGGGTATCTGCTAGAAATACTGCTAGGAGTGGAACCAGGGTCTCTCCCTCTCTCTCCCTCTTCCTCCCTCTCTCTCTCTCCCTCCCTCTCTCTTTCTCTCTTGTGGCGATCTGTTCCTTCAAGTCTATACAGTAACCAAATTGTTTAAATTCCCACGGTTCATTTATTGATTGTGGTCCTCTTACTTTGAAATGATAAGAGAGGAAAAGTCAACAACAATGCAATACATATTTTAATTTTATTAACACAATAACGGCGCTTGAACAACTTAGTACATGAAAACAATACAAACCCAAAATAATGAGAGAATACACTATAGCACAATTTTAATAGTTTTATTTTTCATTTTGAGGCCCCTATCCGGGTAACCCCATTTATTCCTTTATACATGTACATTCACATATTATGGAAAAACTGTTCATGAATCGAATTGTATACAGTTATCTATATGTATAAACAAATATAGTTTTTTGCTTAGAGTGTTGTGTCCCTTGATGATGAATGCATAACATAATTATTAGCTAAGTTTATTTGAATAAATGTGTGAATCTGGGTATATCAGCTGAATGTTTAAAGTATGGAGATAGGTGTAATGAGTGATGGATCGTTTCTACTTGCTATCTTTTTTATATGATAAGAGTTTGTTAATTATTTATCTGGGAATTTTGGACTACGGGGTTCTTTTTAATATCAGTTGAATTTATCGCTTGTGCCGTATTGGTACACAATTAATTGGTATTCATGTATATTTACTTAGCTTGCCGGAAAGAACTTTGACCATTTCAAATTGTGTCTATCTATTTTTCCTGAATACATTGCAATATCCTTTTCTATTTCGATCCTTTGATGCAAATAATGTTTGAATGATTCAAACTTTGGTAGGATTTTGTTATATTTCATTCTGGAGATGAAGTATTTGCACAATATTATAATAAAATTAACTGTGTTATTGTTTTCATACCCAAAACAGATGTCTTTAAAATGTAAGGAAATGTTTATATCAATGGTTCGTAGGTGATTTCGAATGTTTGTCCATAGGTCCTGTATGACTGGACGTTCCCAAAAGAGATGCTCAATACTTTCTATGGACATATTACAAAAGTCACATAAGGAGGTTTCAATTAATTTACACATATAGAGATACTTGTTTGTTGGAATTAGTCTCATTAGAAATTTATATTGATAATTTCTCAGTTTGGTGTCAATCGTTGCGTTATATGCCATACAGTAATTTATTTTCCATTTGAGATTTTCATCACTAAACACATTTGACCATTTTGCTCAGATGTTCTATGTTCTATTTTCCTTGAGTTTACTTGTGTCTGATATAATAATTTATTGGGTTTCTTTAGACTTTTTATTCTTTCTAACATAGATTCTGGTCTTAGCATGGTAATAATTTGTTGATTTACTTTTTGTTTGCATTTGTTAGGAATGCTATTGACCAAAGAGTGATATTTTAAAAAGTCATTATTGTGTAGATTATATATTTGCTGTACGTTTTCAAAAGTGTAAAAATTATTATTTCTAAAATCATACAGATTATCAACATATTTTACGCCGTTATTGTACCATTCTTGAATAAAAGCTGGTTTTCCAGATATTGTGATGTCAGAGTTATTCCAAATAATGGGACGAAAAACATTGTCATTATCATGTTCATACATAAGCTTTATTTTAAACCAGGAATTCAAGACATCTTTTAGAAATGGTTGTTTTTGACACATTCTATTTATGTCGTTTGGTGATAAATTACATTCAAATAATAGATTTCCACCAAACTGTTTAAATTTGTTATCATAAAAGTATTTCCAAGCACCTGTGCTATTATTGGTTATCCTTTTTATCCAGCTTGCCTTAATTGAGTACAGAAATGAGTGTATATCTGTTAATTTTATTCCTCCATTTTCATAGTTTTGTATAAGTATACTGCGTTTTATTTGATCTGGTTTACCATCCCAAATGAAGTTAAATATTGCATGATTTATATTTGTTAGCACTTTTTCTGATGGGTTAGGTAAAACCATAAATAGATACACCAATTTTGGAAGAGCAAAAGTCTTTATTACTATAACCTTACCTAGAAGTGTTAGTTTACGGTGTTGCCATTGTTTAAGACAGTTATAAAATTCATTCAGTTTTGGTTCTAAGTTTAGATGCAAGGTCAGTTCATTATTGTTACTAAACATTATGCCAAGAGTTTTTGTTTTTTCAGAAGTCCATAGAAATTCTTTATGGTCACAGTAGGATATATTTGTATTTCGCAACGATCCAATTCTTAATATTACTGATTTAGATACATTTAATTTTAGACCAGATATGGTTCCAAATTGAGTGATTACATCTATTAAACGTTCAAAAGATGTTTTTCCCCCATTTAATAAGTAAGATGCATCATCAGCAAATAAGTTTGTTTTATTTCTCTGTTATTTATGGTGATTCCCTTTATATCATTATCAATAGTAATTTGGTGTGACAAAAGTTCCATACAGATAATAAATAGATATGATGATAATGGGCAGCCTTGTCTTACGCCTCTTTGTATAGGTAAAGCTTCTGTTAAATAACCATTGCTAATGATTATACTGTTTATATTATTGTAAAACATTTTTATCCAAGAAATGAAGGAGTCTCCAAAATTAAAATGATTTAGACATTTGTAGAGGAAATTATGATTTAAACTGTCGAATGCTTTTTCGTAGTCTGAAAAGAATACGAGACCCGGAAGGTTTTGTTCATTGAGATACTCTATTGTCTCAAAGATTAAGCGAACATTCTCTCCAATATATCGTCCCTTCATAAAACCAGTTTGACTGTTACTTATTAGTATGGGCAAGACTTTTTTAATTCGATTCGCAATGGCTTTTGTTGCAATTTTATAATCAATATTGAGTAGACTTATAGGCCGCCAGTTTGATAATATATCTAATGTTAATAGTTGAGATGTTTGTTTGCGTGTTGTTTTTTGTGGGGGGGGGGAGGGAGGGGGATAAGTCGTACCAACAGCTTAGGTCATATGGGCGGTCATATGGGCAAAGGAACCCAGGAGCCTTTCCGAACACTATTTCAGACACATGCCGACACCATGTTAGATCACTGACATTACGCAAGTCAACTGGTTAGCTACCTCAATTAAAATAATTTGGCAATTCGACACAAGCATTCATTCATATCTTTATTTCCTCCATGAAGGAGATTTACATGTTTATGCATGACTAACTACGAATTACAAACACATTACAATAACTTATAAGAACAAAACTTACATCTCAAATGATATACAAACATAGCAAAAGTACAATATGAAAAGGGTATTAGACAAAACGCAAGCATTCTCAGATTACTAAATTTAGTAAAATCTGTTAGGTTAAATAGTTCATTGACTGTTTATGTCTTTAGTTGTTCTACCACAACATATCAGGTTTAGGTAGTTATATATTGTGTTGTATCATACAGGTATTTAATGCACATGCGTGCATATTTCTTATAGTTATATTCCAGGGAGAGTGGCCGTTTTCCCAATAATTTAATATACATTTGATTGTTGGTTGCAGTTGATAATTCTGTACTGACTTCTTCTCCAAATTGTTCTTCTATATCATCTAGAAAATTGCGACGTAGCTGGTAAGTGGCTAAACAGGTTGTAGACATATGTGAGTGAATATCTGTATGTATTATCTGCTCACATTCAGTACACACACGTGCTTCGGTGTTTGGTGGTGTGACCCATAATTTCGAGATTGGAAATGATAATTTTAGGTCTAGCGTCGTGTTAGCCGCAGTCCATAAAATTGCTGGACGTCCTGGTATATTTAGTTCGCGAAATCGGATAAAGTCTTTATCATGAATCGTCCGTTGTTGCCAGTCTGCGAGTGTTTGGTCATTTACATGTTTACGGAGTGTGGATTTCCATGCGTATTTACCTGGAAATTGCTTGTCTCGGACGTAAGATTGCAGCACGTCGTTTAGATTATATTTCTTTAGAAGTTTAATTTTGTCTAATGTGAAACCGCAACCAACGTTGGGGTTTGCTAGGTATGCATACAGTTTAAATATGAATAACTGTTTTGCTTTGAGTGTTGGTGACATAGTAGCTAGTTTTTGTAGAAACACTAGTTTGCGTTTATTAATTTCGGATGCAATTGTTGGAAGATTCAGCATAGCTTCTGTCATATCTGATCTCGTATGTATTGGTTGGCCTTGAATTGTTTTGGTAACTAAATGTTGGAACTTATTTATTAGTTCATATCCTTTAAGGGTAATGTTTGACCACGTTTCGCATCCGTAAAGAGCAGATGGTAACACAATTTTCCTGTATAAGTTAGCAGCCACGAATAGTTAAATATATAATTTACTTAATGCATGTACAATCTTACACTAAAAAAACACAAATCTTCTATTTCTTTTATGATTTACAATGATTTTAGCTAATATAGTATTTGTTTTCATATTTTAGCTACCATGTCGGGAGCCTTTCATAGGTATACATATCGTATGCATATTGGTAAGATCTTATACTGTTATATCGTATGCTTATGTATTATTATTATTATTATAGTATGTATACAATTTCCGTAAACTGTGTGTTTATGCGTTATCCAGTTGTCTGTGTGTTTTACAATACCATGCCTGGGATTCCGAATTTGCAATCCGATAATAATAATCAACATGGTCATCGTCATTCACTACTGAATATTATATCAAGCATTTCGGTAAATTATGCAATAGCAACACCAAGAACGAGAGCAAACATGTATCTGATAATTAGAGAAGCATTTGTTATTCGCGAATGTCTAGTGTCATTGTGTCGTGCATACGTACGTCATACCGATGTGTATTCGATACATATAGGATATTAAATGAGTGGTCATTTGTTATTGAATTTATTTAACGTGTCTTCCACGCACGATACAAATGAGAATCTAGCGAGTGTTTATCGTTTTACAAAGAATAACTAAATAAATAATAAATTCAATACAAGATGAACACGAATATAAGACCTTATTTTTAACATAATCTAGCTTCCATAAATTGCACTGAATTGCAATAATTCACGTCAAGTGCGTTATGCGGTTGTAAATGAATAGTATACGCAACAAAAAGTAGTTCACAATTTATTTGTAATTGTGGTTGTATTAGTTACTTTTCTGACAAACAAAAACGAGTGAATGTATTATAAACAAGAGTTATCCATTTATTAGGAATAAATCACAACAACTGAGGTAGATACATGAAAACAATTGAAATAATACCGCGAAACATTTACTAGATCTCATATAAAGTTTGAAAGAGAATCACACAACTTAATTTTTTGTATTCAGTGTAATGCAAGCTGCCACGGAGTCTGATTGATCGCGGCATGCATGGCAGATAACTTTTAACACACTTGACATATTAATGTGTGTCTTTCATGCTTTATGTGCTGCTTAGATCAATAACATGCTAATTATGCAGCATAGGAATATATGTTGATCACTAGTGTTGTGTCGATATTTGCGTGGACTTGTTTCATTACAGGGGACTTTTTACTACGTCGTATGGGTGCACCATACTGATTTCCTTGAGTTATATTAAGGCTCAACGTATACCGACAAACAGAAAAGATTGTATTCAAATTATGCTTGTTGTTACTGTTTTAATGTGATAAAAATGGATCTTACACTCATGATGATTTCACTCGTTTTGGTGTTTTACTATTAAGCTCACCAAAATGACATATGCTATAAGTATATCTTATAATTTTGTTTCCTATTGCAGAATGATTAGGATACAATAGACACAATATAAGAACAATACAACATTACACAGTACTCGTAAATAATAAAACACTCAACGCGCAAGGGGAATATAAGTAATACATTATACTACTAATACATATAAATACATTTAACTAATACATATAAATACATTTACAATTTCTTACCACATCGTCTGTTGTTTTTCTATAATTATATAGTCCAAAGTTATCTGGATAGCTTCCTCACATCAAATAATTAAAAGGCAGTCCAATTAGCGCAGTGGTTAGCATGCTCGCTTCTCACCAATGCAACCCGTGTTCGATCCACGGACCGAGAAGTATGTGAGATGGTACGATGGTCCCCCAGATCGGACAGGTGGGTTTTCTCCGTGTACTCCCACACGAATGACCACATATACGCTTTCATCCGAGCCAACGTGAGTGATTAATATTATAAGTTATTAAAGCTTGTTTCGCAATCATTGTAAAATAAATAAAATTTAAACTAACTAAAAGAAAGCGACATCTAGGGGCAAGTGAATTCAAGTCAACGACCTCAACCACCCTTATTGACAATTTTGTAGTCCAGTGGTAACACGCTGGACTGGTAATCCAAGGATCACAGGTTCGATCCCCCGTCTGACCCTAATGAAATTGACAGTCTTTCAGATGGGACTTTAACCCTTTCAACACCAAGTAACTGGTCCATGATATTCATAAACCAATAAATGAATCAGAAAATCACATTTGGACAAGTTCATTTATCAAAATGGGTAATTATGTCTAAAAATAGTCATATCACTGGCAAAAAGTGCAGATCCTGATGAGACGGCTCGTCACGAGCCGGCTCATCTGGATCTACACTTTTTGTAAGCCTATTTAGAGGTCTGTGGTGTTGAAAGGGTTAACCGAGGTCTCGTGTCGGTGCTTTACACCGTGCACGTAAAAGAACCAGAGGAGACTCTGGAATGGGTCTGTCTGTATCATTGCACTATCCTCCAAAAATCTAAAATGGCTAATCTCTTCAGGAGGCTTCGCTCATATGGGCAACCTGTAGCGACGATAAATAAACGTAAAACACACACTCAATTTTGGTAGCATAGTCATAAGTAATTGTGTACATAAGTAAGCACAAAACTATTTCTTAGAAGATACATGGCTCCCTGTTTATTAAGATTTTGGCAGTTGGGCACCTGCATTAACCCATTTCATTCTGGATATATTTAAAGGCTTTTGCAAACAACATAGATCCAGATCAGCCGCAGCGTGACGCTGTGTGCTGATCAGGATCTATGTTGTTTGCTACATAGCCAAGTATCTTAGCAAAATCATCTGAATAGCAAACATCATAGAGCCTGATCAGACGGAACATTCCGTGGCAGTTGATCTGGCTCTATGATCTTTACAAATACTGATTGAACGGTATCCAGAATGAAATGGGTTAAGCATACAGATTATACAGACGAAATATCTTGTTTCGCAAGTAAGCCAACATATTGTATAATGCCCTTTTTAAATGGTATATGTATATACAATAAACTATGTACTATCAAATAACTGGCAGATGTATCATGGCGTGTCATATAGAAACACAAAGAGAACATCGCTAAACTTAAACTAACCTAAATCTCTTTTGTTCTCTATCAAGGGAAGGGCCGTTTTCTAATGTTGGTTATAACTTGTGGCCCGACCCTTTTGCAATGTTACACAAATATATGTATGCATCTTATACAATGTTAATTTCTATTCTGTATCATGCATGTATGCATGTACTGTTATAGTGTTTGTTTATTTTTTTTATAGTGTCACCCCTATTTAAAGGGCCAGTCATTTCTGACTTATGAGACACCTCTTTTTATGAACATCAGTACTTCCCGAATCCTATGCTTGTATGCCAGGCACCACGCTAGGTAACCATTATTTAACTAGCTGGCGGCTCACCAACCGGCCATATCAGAACGAACCCCTGACGAGATTCGAACCTTCGACCTCCCGCTCCGTAGGCGGACGCCTTAACCACTGGGCCACGGAGACGGTGTTATATGTAATAACATATGGTTAAATCACTATCAACACACATATAGGTCCTTATCAATATCAATCGTGGAGATTATGCCTGTAGAACCATCACTTTCACTCCTAGCAAGGCCGCAGCATATCCTCAACACATGTCCTCTCAATACTGAAGCACATTCTGTTGTAGTTTATTTATGCTGAAAAATATAGAGATAAACACATCTGGTATTAATCCTACTTGATATTTGAAATTTTAATTACGTCAAAAAATCGTGCACTCGTCATACCAGCTCAGGATGGGATTGTGGTCCCCACCAATAGTCGTCTCAATGTCTTCACCACCCATGATGTAGATAATATAGACAGCAATGCGCAGGCTATATATGAACACTGAAGTGGAGCAGGCTCCTATCAAACAAATTAACTTCCAAGGCAGGAAGTCCATTGGCATATTGGCATATGTTGTTGTAAAATAAATAAAGTTTAAACTTTAATTATAGTAATCTGTGATAAATATTTTTAGTTCATATTGTGCATTGATAATACCATAGTAAAGATAATAATTATGGTACCCATGTATATCTTATGTTGTTCCCAATAATGCTAACAGTAGTGTTCATTGATACATAGTTTAATGATAAATAATTGTTATTATGCTAAACAAATAAAATAATATGCAACTAATACACTATATTCTAATTACATTACATTTTATGGCGATGAATATGTTTATGCCAAATAACATATATTGAAAATTGCTGATGAATATCACTTTTTGTTGTGTTGTCCCAGATATGCTGATATTTGTACACTATTTTATTCACACTGACAAATAGTATGTGCACAAAAAATAAGTTATGTACAAAAATGCCAAATATATACATGGATCTATGAAGATAAGAAAACACACCCTGGATGATATATCTGCTTCTAATTGATTGAAGGTTTATAACAATAACAATAATAATGAATGTTGATTTCATTTAACAATATTGTATTGCCTATATATACATGCATATAGTTACACACTAATAATACAACATAACAAATGCAAATGGGTTGGGCAACAAGTTCTAACAACACTACATTAAGCCCATCCCAGTAATGAAAACGTATACAGAATTAGATAACTGGCAACATACAAGTGATTACTTGTACAAACAGATTAAAAAGTTAAATGGTTACATTTAAATTGAATTGGAGGTAAGCTTTTGTAAAAGTAAACTCTATCTAAAATATATCTTATTAAAGATGGATTTACTATATTTTTCATTGGTCACTATGTTTACATTCTCTTGATTGGTGTATGTATATGTCATTTTGTATGTGTGTCTTGGCCATATTTATTAATGATATTGTAAATGGTCAAAGGCAATGTTTTGGTTGTATATACGTAAATAGTCAGAAGTGCACCCGCGAATGTAGTCCCAATATCTAATACAGTATTTTTTCTTTTTGGTAGAAATGCATTTTCATGACAGGCAGTGTATAGTTTTAGTGTTTTTTGAGAAATTATGTGACTTGAGAAGACTTCAGACTAGTTGATGTGTAGAAACGATGTGGTATAAGAATTCAGTCCATTGCAAACTGAAGGTTGGTATACTGTATAATTTGGCAGAGGAATACAGTGTGTAAACACAGTGACGTTATTCACAGGTATGCACTGGCTATTTGAAGCATTACATTTTGAATAATCTTGGTGTGTTTCAGGCTGATTTGAATACCTCTTCACAGTGAATGTGGTATCAGAAGAAATGAAAGATTGGAAATATAAATGAACAAACTCTATGTTTTTACTTTTTACTATGTATTCAATAGGCAATTTATTTGTTGTTTTACAACCGTTTGCCGTATGCCAATAAATAAATGAAAGCTAATCAGTAGATATATGGCTTGACCAATCAATGTGCTTTTTTAACTTTTAATTTGTGTTTTCAAAAACATTTCTTATAAAACGTTCTAGTGCTGATTTTCACTTTCAACATTTATGTTGCCTCTATATATACATGTAGTTTGATTCTTTGTAGTCTAATTCTTTTGTTAATGATCTTGTAAATAACATAAATAATTTATTCACATTAGATGATATGAAAATGTATATATTATTATTTGCAGATTCTGCTGCAATATTTGCACATACTCCGGACGCGTTTCAGTCTATGCTAAGCGATTTATATAGTACTACGTACTGAACAACTTTGGGTCTAGCAGTCAATACCAAAACGACAAAGATTATGATATTTGAAATACATACATCTCATGATTTTATTCGTAATGATATAGTTTTAGAAGTAGTAAAATCGTTTAATTATTTAGAGATACATTTGTTTAAAAATAGCCATTGGGTTCGTATCCAAAAGAAACTTGCGCAGCATTCATTATACGCATTACAATTTATTCGTAGTTTTCAACCAATTAGAATTATCTATATCCGAACAATGTAAATTATTTGACAGTATGGTAGGTTCAGTATTAAGCTATAGTGCAGAGGTATTTGGTTATCATGATTGTAAAAATATAGAACGTATACATTGTAAATTCAGGCGAGGAATACTATGTGTTAAAAAATCTACAAATATTGATGGATTATACAGAAGACACCCAATTAGGAAGACACCCAATGAAAATACAACGTAAATTTACTATCATTAAACATTGGCTAAACATGTTAAAAATTAGAAGATAACACCTTCATTAAAGCGACTTTACATCACAAAAAGCAAATAAAATGCATTTGTTCACGATAAATGCATTGCTACTACAAATTCTTCCGAATACATTCGAACACTAAAATTGAATCAATATACAGTGTGTTTGTGGATTGAAAGTATGATTTCATATAGCGGTCATCTATGCTCCTGAATTGACGTTTGTTATGTCATCGGAGTCAATACTAAACGCTACATAATGTCGTTTAGAGATATTTTAACTAAGAATAGTCTACAAATATCTAGGCACAACTGTGAGATATAACGGTAAATATGTACATTACATCGTGCTATTCAGGATACACTAATTGTATTACGCATGGATGTTTACATTATTGTGTTATGTCAACAAACCGCGTATACGACGTTTGGTTATTAGTTGAATTACTCAAATATTAAGGACAAATTATACCATATAATAGGAAAATACATTCTGTAGAAATTTGTGTTTTCACCGTAGTGTCGCTTTAAGCATATGCATAATACGTTAAAATAGAATGCTGATAATATAACTAGTATCCCATATAATGGAAATAACTGGGCATATCAGGTAAAATATATATTGAATGAAATAGGAATGCCGGATTTGTGGTTAAATCAAACCAATTATAATGTTAATTTTCAAACGATCCATTTAGAATATTGGATATGTATAAACAAGTATGGTATTCCAATATTAATAACTCAAATAGAGTATCCACATATAGTGTATACAAACATGAATTCATACTAGAGTACTATCTAAAAATCATCAATATAAATTTATATAAATAAATATAGAATTAGTCCAACAAAATTCCGCGATAGATAAGTGCAGGCACTTTAATAGACAGACAAGTACTTTATTTCATATCAGGTTATACACATGACATATAGAACATATTAATGGTATGACAACATGATGGATATATTGATAATATATTGAAATTTACAATTTAATATTCCCAGCGAAGATCTAAAATGTTTGCAATGTACTATGAATGTAATCGAAAATGAATTTCACTTCCTACTGGTCTGTCCAAAATACTATTATTAACGTAGAACATTTTAAGCCATATTTTTGTCATTTGACGGCATCACAACATTCGATAATCTAATGAGCTCTAAAAACCCAAAATTAATTCATAATCTATCAAAATATTTGCATTTCGCTTTTAAAGAAAGAGAACGAACTATTAATTATTTTATATGAAATAGTAAAACTATTAATTAATTTATATGAAATAGTAACAGTTTTTGCTTTAAAGAAATATCAGCATGTACTATCATTTAGCAATAGTAAATAAGGGAGAACATAATATTATTTAAACTTCTCTGTAAATGGTAATTTTGTTGGCGATAGATGTGTTTTGTACCATTTAATGCATAATAAAATATATGTTATGTTATTTTGTACAATGATTAGCAACTGTTCATTGGCTTTAGCTTTGTTGATAGACATGTGCTGTGATTCGTATATAATAATTCTCTTATAATTCTAAATATTGAATGACTCTGTACTGTTTTATAATGTATTATATAATTGTTGTGTTTATTTTATGTACATAGATGAGACTATGATAAAAATTGAAATAACTAACACAAAGCAGTGAGAAATAAAACTATTCTACTGCTTTCAACAAGTGTAATATCTCATTTTATTTCACTGGTAAATTTCATTTGGAAATCATAAAAATAAATACGCTGCAATATCTATAGCTATATGCAGTCACGTATATAATGTAAAACATGAAAATAAAATATTATCAAACTATATATTTATGTTACCTTGTGTTGATGTATTTGGTTTTACAATAGAACTCACGGCATCTGTCGGCAGTTGGGATGTAAGGAACCTTCCATGAACTTGGTTTCTAGATTTAATCTGCAATAATTACAAACAAATCATAACTTGTAACTTTATAACTTCAAGGGTGTTTTATTTGTCTTTTCTTATGTACCACCTTTCTTAGGTATGCGACCTCATTCAAATTTGCAGTGTGACTTATAGTGTGAACACACATTACATGTGTATGTCAAATATGCAGTGCAAGCTGTCATGCCACGACCAATCAGAATAGTCCAGGTGTTATTACACACGTGTACATATAAGACAATATGTGATGGCTGCACTGAATTCAAGCAAAGTTATGTGATAAACGATTATTCTCGTATGTATCATTTATTACAGTCCACTCTTATAAACTTTGTGAGACTGGTACCTGGGGTCACTGATGGGTTAGATATAGTCCAGTGGTTAACACGTTGGACTGTGAATACAGTGATCGCAGGCTCGACCCCCCGTTTGCCCCTACTAATAACTAAACCGAGGTCTCGTGTTGGTGCTTTAGATCATGCACGTAAAAGACACTCTGGAATGGGTCTATGTCTGTATCTTTGCACCAATCTCCCATATCTAAAATGACAAATCTCTTCAGGAAGCGTCGCTCATATGGGCAACAGGTAGCGACGATAAATAAACGTAAAATAATCAAAAAAAGGGTGGAACACACGCTTACAGTTCAGTTTGTTTGGTTTAGACAGTATGTATTCCAATAAATTTACATGTATAACACAAACAATGTTACAAATTACATACATTGTGAATGGTTTGGATTGGAAAACAAGTTTTCAGAAAACTCAGAAAAATATTAATTCCTCTCTTTGTTTGTTTGGGTTTTACGCCTGAATCAGCACCAATTTGGGCTATTTCACAGGCGGGTAGTTTACCTAACAACATATGTCATGGACAGGCTCCATCAGTTAACCAGTACTGCCAACTTTTTCATATAAAGAACAGTTCAGCATGAAGAGGTATCTCGAAACACGAACATTACGGAAATTGATTTACATGCTTATGAAGAGGTATAATGGTCTAGATGTTCAACAATGTCATACACTTACTTACCTTTGGAATAAATATAATACACTGGCACAACGTGGTACAGAAGAACAATAGACTTGATTCCAAAACAAAGGTCAATGTCGTCTGTTCAACGGGTAACACGTGAGTTAGAGGAACTCCGAAAATGCAGATGATAACGACGTTATAAATGCAAGCGCCTATGTACTTGGAATCGTTGAGCGCTGGAACGGTAACTTGGCGTGTTTCCCATGCTAGAAACGTGCCAAAGGCTAGTAGAAGACCCTTGTACACATACATGCCGGCCATCCAATAGGCGTTGAATGTGTTGTAACAGTGGAGGTAGGACTCGGACAATATCATATTGTTGTCCATAACATCCTGTAAATATACAGAGAGAGGACATAGAACACATGTATCCATGGTCGGGTTTATTTACCCGTTCGTCTCAAATTTTGACACAGATCACTGGCCCTCTAGATTAGCTTCGAAATATATCTCTGAAGGTTCGAATCTCATCAGAAATTGCGAAATTAAACTAGCCAGCTGATATACAGAATGCTTGTTCTACCCAGCTACACGTCCATGCATGGATTTACTTTTCCCTGAGACACATGGTACGGAAGTCATCATTTGGCATACGCTTCTTGGTGTTACTTTAAACCCAACACAACAAAGGAATACAAACAAATTTTCTGGCATAAGCTTCTTGGTGTTACTTTAAACCCAACACAACAAAGGATTACAAACCAATGTTCTAACTAAAGGGAAATAAGTGAGATGGTATGATGGTCGCCAGATCGGACAGGTGGGTTTTCTCTGGGTACTCCGGTTTCCTCCCACAGGAATGACCACATACATGACCACGCTTACATCCGAGCCAACGAGAGTGATTAATATAAGTTGTTCAAACTTGCTTCACAATCGTTGTAAAATAAATAAAGTATAAAAAATAAATTTTAAAAAAGGTTCTAACTTTAAACCCAACACAACAAAGGAATACAAACCACTTTTCTAACTTTAAACCCAACACAACAAAGGAATACCAACCAATTTTCTAATATTAAACCCAACACAACAAAGGAATACAAACCAATTTTCTAACTTTAAACCCAACACAACAAAGGAATACCAACCAATTTTCTAATATTAAACCCAACACAACAAAGGAATACAAACCAATTGTCTAACTTTAAACCCAACACAACAAAGGAATACAAACCAATGTTCTAACTTTAAACCCAACACAACAAAGGAATACAAAACCACTTTTCTAACTTTAAACCCAACACAACAAAGGAATACCAACCAATTTTCTAATATTAAACCCAACACAACAAAGGAATACAAACCAATAGTCTAACTTTAAACCCAACACAACAAAGGAATACCAACCAATTTTCTAATATTAAACCCAACACAACAAAGGAATACAAACCAATGTTCTAACTTTAAACCCAACACAACAAAGGAATACAAACCAATTTTCTATGTGTGAGTTTTGCCTTCTTCAGTGGGTTCAGAATAGTCCATGGTACGAGGATAAGACAGTCTACCACAAGCAATATTCCTATAATTCCGAATAGGTGATAATCTTTTATTGCCTGAAATAGCAAATATGACACATAAATGGTAAACAATCGTGGAAATATCGGAGATGAATACCATTACTTATTTGAATGTACAAACTACTAAACTCAGCATATGTGACAATCATATGTACATTTATATTATCGCCGCCCTAACATATACACAGGGATTCGGCACGTTTGGGGGTACTAGTATATATATTTAAGTACAGGGATTCTACTCTGTGGGATGTCAGATTTCGCATCGATCAGTAAAATGGCCCTATCTGAAACAATTTTGTACAAATCTATACAAATATAACGCCTATCCGAATCTTTATATTGTTCTTCAAATAAAACACAACTTTAAGCTGCATGCATATACTTTGCAAACAATTGCCACAGACATTGGCCATAGCAGGTCACATTTCAATACTAGGACACGGGTTCTGTCAGCAACAAAAAATAATCTTCGACGGGAGAGTGTTAACTGTGAATAACATTATCAATAAAATGTGTTTCCACTAACGTGTAGGTTTATTCGGCAAAAATGTACGCCAAAAAGAGATTTCGTAGAATTTTTCAATTTGTTTTGGAGACTCCACCACGCAACGAGCAATTCAATAACATATTCCATGATTCAATGCATATCTAATATATAGTAAGGTGTATAATCGTCAATAGACCTATTTCCGGACACCACCGGTTTTCGAATTTGTTTGCAAATGACGTGATCGCTATCAGTAGCAGTACTTGGATTATTTGGTAGCCGCTAGAACTGCCAAACCCTAAAATGAGCAGAAACAGATCAATATTCACCATTCCGAAAATATGTAAATGTGGAGGTCTCATTCACGTGTACCCTAAAAATTCCATACACAGAGATATAAATTATGCAAATACATATGTGTTTAATATTTTAACGCGAGAAGTCATATGCTTGGCGTTACAAGGACACGTGTCAATCATGTGACAATAACGGAAATTCACATTTCTGGTACATACAATTTGAGTGGTGGCCGAAACTGAGGATCCTTTATTGACGCTATTTTGAATTCACATGTGAGTGAAATTGTGGTTTTATTTTAAAATATGTTATGCAATCTGAGTTTAGTCAAGCGTATTAAATGCAAGAATGATCACATTACATGTTAATATTATTTCATCTGTTATAAAAGAGACTGACGAGACGTTATTCACATTCAAACCTTAGTTGACAGAATACCTGTACGCCCACGGTACACCCACTTACTATTGGCATAATAAGTCAAGAAGATGGTTGTGAAAATCATTGCTCTAAAATTCATTTTACATTAAGCCAAGAACCATAGATAGAATAAAAAAGATCCTGTTTAAGTAAGATCAAGTGAATCTAACACCCCAAGAGTTGCAGATAAGGAAATTCCACCCGAGGGCTAATGATGTGTGCAAAGAACGAGACTCTGCCTGAAGTCAACGAACTTTACCACTAGGTCACAGTGAACTAATTATCTTCAAATAGAAAACAATGGCCAATGCATTGCAAATGTATCATACATTTAACTTGACCAACACTCAAAACGTTAAACGGTTACTGGAGACATTGTAAGTCATGATCCAAGGATATATATACAGTTACTTAGAGGTTACTACGTGTCTAGTTTCATATCAGCCTAGGTATCGACCCGAGGTAACTTGATGTCATGTTACAGACGGTCGATACGATGTCTAACATGAAACTAGCCACGTAATCACGTCTTTATTACTTTGATATTAATTTGAACATTTAATAATCGAAATCATGCTCTCCGTTATCCATTTATCAGGAATAAATCACAATTACTGAATTAGATACACGAACACGCTTGGAATATTACCACGGAACTACAAATATATGTTATATGGCAACTTTGACACGCTGCCACGCGACGGGAAGTAAACAACCTAGCACCGAGTGTGCATGCGTTATTTTCTCAGGAACTAGTCACGATACAGCTATTCTGGTTTGATACGGGCACGTGACCGCATCAAAGTAGTAAACCCAATATCAGACTGGTAAACACAGCGTACTGTGTGATAGATAGTATTGTGGTAGGCAAACAACGGTAAAAATATGATGACAATTCATGTCTACGTAATAAATTGTAGTAATTTCTCAATTCCAGTTCAGTTGGGGGACAGATCGTCACACATTTTTACTCAAATCTGAATACTTTATTGCAGACAGAATATAGCTCAGTTCGAATCCACGCTTAAAATATCTCAGTGTGCGGCACATTCAGCATACTTTTGTATACATATATGTAAATGCAACATTTTAACCTGGGATGTATAGTTTTACTGTTTTATAAATCTGTATTTATAAATTGAATTTAAAGTAAGTTTTAAGATGCTGTTATATTATATCTTAGTTTGTCTCTTATAACTCAAACATGAGTGGTTTTGTACATTGTTTTAATATTACTGTTTAAATATGTTGTGTATGCTTGTACAAAAATGAGACGTAAATACACATTTATCTATCTTCAGTGTATACATATGCAGACACGTAGTTATCAAGTACACTTAATCAGTAGATACCGTGATAAGAACTTCTTTGATTCCTGCTAGAAGCCCTGTAATTAGGGTTGATTACCAACAAGTATGATGTAACATCGCAACAATTTGGTTGATAAAAATATGCATCACGACAAATGCATGGCTTGATAAATATGGATTGGAATTTGTGTATAGAAGAGCCGTGTCTAGAGAATCGTGATATTTCCTATCATATCGAGTCTCCAGTTATATGTATCTCCCACAAAGCGGTTTCCGGGACTCAGTAGTCGATCGGTTAATGTGTTTGGCTGTAAGTAAGTAAGTAAATGTTTTATTATTGTGACATGTGCATTATAACAATATAATAATGTTTACATAAATTTACAGATTTACAAACAAGCACCCGGCCCATTGGGCCTATAAGTCACCAGAAATTAATTACAGTAACAAGAGCAATGTTTACAATTGTACAATTGTACACACAATATGTGGAAAAGAAATATTCAAGAATACAACGTATTTCTTCTAATTAAAAAGGCTCGAACCAGGAATTTAGCTAGTCGTCTGGGATACATGGACATTATATGTGATAATTTCGCATTTATATCTAAGTGAGCATTGTCCGTAAATAGTTCTCTGAAATCGTAACTCGCTGTATAGTTCACAATCGAATAAGAAGTGTTTCTCATCTTCAACTACATTCGCTGTATGTTCGAATCAAAATGGGGATGTCGAATTATTTCAAGACAGGAAGCTATTCAGCTGGCTTGCGATAGGTCGGTGGTTCTATCTGGATTGCCAAAGCCCAACCGTGCCTGATATAATGTTTCAGAGTGGCAACCTGGGTCTTCCTCCAGAACTAACAGCTGGATAGTCGCCATATGACCTAAGGTATTGATGCTTTAAGTCCCCCAAAACAAATAAACAATGTGGGTTTAGTGATAGACGGGGCTATCACTTGTATATTTTGTTGGTATGTCGATTACTGTGCGGTTCCATCTTCTTCTTATTTTTAAGTTTAAACTTTATTTATTTTACAACGAGTCCGCCTCCGTGGTCGAGTGGTTAAGGTCGCTGACATTATCACCTATCATCACTGATGGTTACAGGTTCGAGCCCCGCTCAGGCCGTGTCTCATTTATATGAAAAAGTTGGCAGTTTCTTACGGAGGTTGGTGCACCCAAGTACTGGTTAACCGCTGGAGCCTGCCCAGGAAAGGTGTTGTTAAGTAAACTGTCCGCCGGCGATATAGCCCGAAATGGTGCTGATGCAGGCGTAAAACCCGAAGTATAACATAAAATTATTTTACAACGATTGGAAAGCAAGTTTTATCAACTTATTGGCGTGGATTTTCGAAAGGGTAAATGTCATTCGTGTGGGAGGAAGCCTAATCGAAGGGCCAATTTATATAACATCATAAATTGCACTTGTAATATAATATTCGACTATAAAAAATGCAAATACAAATAGTGTTTTGATTAAAGCATGCTTATTTGATCTCGCAAAACGACACAACTGAGGGTAAATGAGGTCACGTTTGATATATCACACAAAGCGATTTGTTTGCAGATTTAAAACATAATCAAGTGCGTAATTATACAAACAAAACGCCGAGCTATGCTAGAATTGTAATTTGATTTCTTAAGTTACTAATGACGTTCTATCTCGTTACATCATGTGGGAGTCATGTTAATAATAATGCATACAGAACAGAACAGAACATATTGTTTATTAGATTTAAGCATTACATACCTCATAATCATAATAATACATACACAATTTGCATGCAATGAAAAATAATAGTAATACATATATGAAGAGTGTTTAACTAATGGTAGATATACATGTTGATTAAAATGTTTCCAAGATGAGAGTGTTATGAGAGATACTAGATAGGGATTAACTCAGCATCTCTATTTTAATTCAATTTTATGTAGAGCAAATTAAATGGTGTTGTACATCTTGAGGTGTACTTGGCACAGTGTGTTACGTAGCTGTATAAAATGTTTAATATTTTAATCATAATAGCATGTACGCGTGAGTTACAAACTATATATACAGTACATGTGTTTCTGTTAAATGGTATGTGTGTTAAATATAAAGAAAGATGAGAAAGTGGGAGTAGTATGTTTAGTATTATCTTTGTTTGAATAAATGCATGTATCTATTATAGTATATGAATCATGTGTCGTGAAAGTTGGTGGGTGTTTATTAGTGTCTGTTTAATGTGATGTCTCTAATCTTAAAACCTTTTATACAAAATAGTGCAAGTTTGTTCAATAAGACTTTTATTTATCGGAATTCAACAAAGCAATAAATTTAAACAAATTTGGACGTTGTGAAAAATACTTTGGTATGTATTTTTTTCTAAGGACGTCGTACAGTGGACATATTAATACGAAATGATACTCGTCTTCTATGTCGTTCAATGGACACAATTCACATTTACGTTTGCTTCTTTCAATGTTTCTGTGTCTTCCAGACTCTATAATAGAAGTTTATGTGAGGGAAGCCTTAGTTTAGCTATAATGTTTCTGTGACTTACGTTACACAATATATGTAAGTAGTTAGATCGTTCGACATTAGGCTTAAGTTCTTTGTATAAAGTTAACTGGGAAGACGCGTCTATATTTATTTGCCATTGTAACACGTAATGTTCTCACAGGCGATATTTGAGTACTGGTATAAAAACGTTTATGTTCACAGATTCAGGAAATAACCAAACATCAGAAAAACCGGATGTATGCAGTATGTCGCGAACTTTGGATGACCAATTCGTTGTATTTGTCTTACTATCTATATCCTGTCTTTGTGCGTATGTAATTACGCTTAGAATACAGTTTCGTTGTTTGATCCCATATAAGTGTAACCAATATTTAGTTATTCTTAAATATCTTCTTCCAATGAAGAAAGGGTAACGCCCCATTTCTGAATATAGAGACACCGAGTTTGTTGACATTTTTACATTAATAAGACCTTTGCAAAATTGTCTGTGTACTTTTTCAATATTATCAGCTTTCATATGACCCAAGAGTCTGCTCAAAGCTGATATCATCGTTACAACAATGGGTCACTATTACTGTAATATGTAATCAACTAGACCCATATCAGTGTTCATATTTTGTTCATGAAATGTACACATTCGGTGAAAACAAAAACTGTCACAATATTCGAAAGCATAAATGTACACACAATGCGGTAACATACACACAATGCAACATACATAGCTGTACACACAATGCGAACACATAACTGTACACATAATGCGAACACATAAACATACACACAATGCGACATACATAACTGTACACACAATGCAAACACATAAATGTACACACAATGCGACATACATAACTGTACACACAATACGAACACATAAATGTACACACAATGCGACATACATAGCTGTACATACAATGCGAACACATAACTGTACACACAATGCGGTAACATAACTGTACACACAATGCGAACACATAACTGTACACACAATGCGACATACATAACTGTACACACAATGCGAACACATAAATGTACACACAATGCGGTAACATAACTGTACACACAATGCGACATACATAAATGTAAACACAATGCGGTAACATAACTGTACACACAATGCGACATACATAAATGTGCACACAATGCGACATACATAACTCTACACACAATGCGACATACATAACTGTACACACAGTGCGACATACATAAATGTACACACAATGCGGTAACATAACTGTACACACAATGCGACATATATAAATATACACACAATGCGAACACATAAATGTACACACAATGCGGTAACATAAATGTACACACAATGCAAAAACATAATTATACACACTATGCGAAAACATAAATGTCCACACTAGACAAAAACATAAATGTCCACATTGGGCGAAAGTTTAAATGTTTTCACGTTATACTTACGCATTCTGTTTTGCCATCATGAACTTACGTATTAGTTATTACATAATAATTCAGTTTAGAGGTTGTTGAAGTTGAAGTTAGAAAGGTCTATTTGTGCAACATCAGTATCTGTATGTCACATGTGTACATTATAAGCATATTCTAAGAACATTATCCTATCTGTGCTCTTGCAACTATTCCTATGCTATGTACCATTCTTGAACAAAATATTGTTTAAAGCGACACTACATCAGTGAAAACGCAAATTTTTACAGAATGTATTTTCCTATTATATGGTATAATTTCCCCCCAAATATTTCCTCAAAAACTGAGTATTTCAACTAATAAATAAATGTCGTATACACGGTTTGTTGACATAACAAAATAATGTAAATAGGGTAGACAGCCATGCGTAATACAACTCGTGTATTCTGAATAACATGATTTATGGCACAGATTTGCCGTTATATTTCACATTTGTGCATATTTATTTGTAGACTAATCTTAGTTAAATTATCTCTAAACAACATTATCTCGCGCTTAATATTGACTCCGATGACAAACAAACGTCAATTCAGGAGCATGGATGACCGTTATATGAAATCCTACTCTAAATTTTGAAAATGTGTAGACCACACAAACATATATTCGGAAGAATTTGTAGTAGCAATGCATTTATACGTGATTTGCGATGTAATGTCGCTTTAAACTAAACTAAGAACATTACCCTGCGTTTTAGTTTGCAATCACGGAATACCACGTACACACGGTAGGTTTTCGAGAACAGGGCGCCAAACAAAGATGTAAATCCTATCGAGAGGAACCACGTCCGAGCCTGAAATACAAGATATCGGTAAGAAAATAGAAGACTTAAGAAATAGCATTTGTCTTGTAGTTATTTAATTGTGAAAAAAATATGTTTTACAGTTCTGACGCGTAGGAATTAACAAAGCAGTCCGTAGGCCTAAGTGATTAATTCCGGCGCTCAGAACGACACACACTGTTTTATTAGACTATAAAAAAATGCACATACAAATAACTATATTATTTCGATTCTAACATTAAAAAAATATCCACAAAAAACCCCGCAAATAGTTGGTGTTAGTTTTTAGAGTTATTAAATGGCACCCGAAAATACAACGATGCAAGAAAAATTACATCACGTTTGACGTCACGCGCTAAACAATGTTTTACTTTAAACTTTTTACTGTAAAGTCGTTCTTTGCATACACAGACAAAAGGCCGAGAGTCAGTTTGAATTGTATATCAATGTATATGAGCTTCCATTCTTTTGTTGACACACAGGGGCGTGTTTGGACGTACGCCAAATCACACATACACACACTAGAAAAAAAAGGATCTGTATGAAATAGCAACAGTCAACGTAATACAAGCATTGTTCGCATGATATCGAAATATCACCAGAATGCAACATTTCCATTCTATATTTAAACATAGTCAAGGCGGAGGTCCCCTATCTCCCAAGCAGGAGGGGAACCCCACACACGACCGCACCTGACGCCCTCCCCACACTTTGGTATTTACGCTCGATCGTTGCATACCCTGATAAAGGCCCTGACCACTACGTTGAGTTTGTAAACTAGTCTTACCATTGGTTTATGTATGTAAGTGTGTTGGTATATTCAGTATCACGTTTCTGTAATCAATGTTAACAACTCAATTAGGATACCTATTTTTCACCAATCGAGAACACTAATCATCGATACGGCTCGTGCCCGTATTTTACCAGCCTCTGGGAAAATAACGCATGCGCACTCAGTGTTAGTTTGTTTACTTTCATGTAGCGTTATTACGATGGCCAGTTTCATATCAGCCAAGGTATCGACCCTCGCTAACATCATATCAGCCTTCAACTCTGTATAACTTGATATCAAGTTAACTATATCTATAGGCTTATATGAATCTAAATTATTTGTACATCGGATACGTTATATATTGCAAATATATTAAAAATAACAAGGAGTAGAAATATGTAGTTTTTAGCAAATACCACATCCTTGACCTTGGTACGTATCAACCCATGTTGTACTCTTGTACTCTGTTGACCCGACCCACTTGCCATTATTTATGCTGTAGTGTGCTACGATGTATTATATTGTATAAGCACGTTAATATTGGCAATAAAATATGTTTAAACTCTTTTTAACTTTGTACTCTATTTAGCGTCGCTACCGGTTACCCATATGAGCGACGGGTGGTTTACCTAACAACACATGTCCTTGACAGGCTCTAGCGGTTAACCAATACTTGGTGCACCAACCTCCGTAAGAAACTGCCAACCTTTTTATATAAAGAGAAAGGGTCTGAGCGGGGCTCGAACCCGTGACTATCAGTGAAACATTAGTTATCTGCGCGGATTTATATTATCCCCACACGGTGCCCTACCTGTTAGACCTCCATCGTGATTAGTAATGTACTCACTATAGACCGATGTCATCGGTATACCTACTATGCAAAAGACACTGCCAACTATATCCTCCCTGTTAAGCTTGTAGTCTAACGCACTGATGAATATTTCTGTATACATGATGAGACAGCCGGCAATGATCACGTTATTTACCATAGGACTGGACATCTTAATGGACCTGAAATACGACATATATTGTATCGGGATATATATTTGGCTGTGCTTACTGTTTCGGTCACACTGTATCGTGAAGGTTGTATATGCGTAAATAGGTGGATGTGCATCCGAGGTATTCCTCGAATGTAGTCCTGATGACTAATATAGTTCATTTTTATTTTTGCATAGTTTTCGTGTGTTTTGTTGAGAAATTATGTGACTTGAGAAGATTTCAGGCTAGTTGATGTGTAGACAAGAAAGAAGTCCCCATACATTACCAAACTGAGACGGAAGTGTTCATATTATGTCATACTATGCCCAGAAATGATTATGTCCCCATAGTCACATAAATGCAAAGCGTCCATATAGTGCCACCCCATAGGGATGTCGTCCCCATGGTGCTGCCCTATATTACTCACATGGGCTAGTCCGGCGCCTGAATGAACCAGTCCTTAACGACCATAACCATTTGACCACGGAGCCGGAAATGTTGCTCCCCTCGTAAAACAACTTATTTATGAATACAAATTAGGTGACGTAAACAGGTCGTAATAGAATACCGTGACGTACTTCACATGTGCATCACATGTTATATGCAATTGTTACCGTAGTATTATTACTTTGTTTACGTGATACTTTCACTATTATAATGCAAAGCATAAATAACTTATTATAAACAACCGAGTGTTTATATCAATAGTATTATAATTATATATAATTAAGGCATTGCATCAAATGGGAATCGATCATCAACAGATCATTTTAAACAGAATACTTTTAGACATATACAAATGTGTATCTCAAAGGAGGACAGTCGTAAGCTGTATAGCTTTCTGTCCAATTCCTTATTTCAGTTGTTGTAAATACAACACAGGCAATGGGAAAGACAATGCCACCTTCCACTGTTCCAAAGAGTGAAAGACGGCATTTTCTTTCATTGAGAAAACGCAATAATTCACGGGAAAATGATCGATGATGTCATCGGAAGGTATGACACGTGGTACGCACCTCGTTCAAGGCCAAGCTCATCCTCAAGGTCAACCTCAACCACAAGAAAGGCTAATACACAGCCTTCTATACTACTTGCAGCAGATGAATAAATTCTGATTTTCGCGTTGACACCCATTTATTCGTTCATAGCATTATTGGGCCATGATAGAAAGGAAATGTTTTATTCCGATAATGGAAATACATAAGGGAAATATAAATAGTAGTTCTTATATCAATCTCGTAGTCGCAGATGAAAGCGATGAATGTAGAAAAATAATGCAATGATGGTATCACATTCCGTTGGGCATTAATGGAGTCATTATTTTATCTAGATTTGTATTACAATCTCAAGTCTAGTTCATGCATTTCACATGGATTGTTTTCACTTCATATTATGAATACCATCCTACATAAAAATAGCTCACTTACAATATAGAGGATATGTGTGTTTACTAATGTAAGATTGGACGTTATTTCATTGAATGATAACCGATATGTGTATGTCCACGTGTGGCGTTAGGCACGAGTGTAGAAACATATATCGGTGATCGGCAGATGCAATAAAATCTTATCTTACACAATTAAACACACATCGTCTGTGTCGTTTATGATTTTAAATGATTTTGGCTTATTAATATAATATTTGTTATTCAATTTTATTCGTTTTAGCTGCTCTGTCCTGAGCTTCATTTCACTACAATACACAACCGCACAACTACTGTGTGAACGTTCGCAAACAATAATTCCGGAATAATTAATTTCTTAGAATTAGAAAAAAATAAAACAACTTCATTGAAACATTATTACTTTATATTACTATATTACTTTAATTCTTCAAAAACACTCGCTGGTATATGAACTTTAGATATATATCAGTGAAATAAAATGTAGTAATCCACAAATTGGGTTCACTGCACTGTTGTCAACATTTTCGGACTCACGTTTTTAAGTGACGTTATGATGTCATGCAATAACGTCGTTCTCGTGAGATTTGGTGAAAAGATACTGTTCTGCGTAAAATAATATCAAATATGTTTCGGAAATATTGTAATCAAGTATCCAACGTGTAATTACTTCCTATTAAAAGCTCTTCTCCTGTTTGTTCGTTCAAGTGCATGATCGAATTATTATTTCACTCGTGAACATAGACAGCTATACTTATAATGCTAATAATGCTTTCAGTGTACATTCGGTGAATATAATTCGATCATACGCTGACACACACAAATAGGCTGTGCGATTAGCGCAGTCGTTTATTCTATAGGAAAAAGTGACCCGCGGGTCCATATTCTATTATAGAATAATGACCCCCCTTATAGAATAATGACCCCCCATCCCCAAAGCCTACAAAAACAATGTTATCAATATATTTTATTAATAATTGCATAAGCTATAAAATTAACAATTATCAATAAAATTATATTGAATTTATGTATGAAAAAAGACATACACTCAACTTAATTGGTATTTGAAACAATGCAGCTCAAAATAAATACCATAAAATAGCACAGTACTAACCATTCTTATCATATTCATGCATGTTCTCTTAAACTTTCCAGAAAATATATAATATGCTGTTAACCATTATAATTCTGACTGGTGTGGCTAACTAATTTTTCCACAGGTGTGAAAATCGCCATAATAAAGCAATAAAACCTTATTGTTGGAGCACTGCAATCAACTGTGACACTTCCTGTGTTACATGTTTTATATCATTCATAATACATAATATTTTATTATTGTATGAGCAAGGACAGATACCATTATGTTTTATAACGTGTGCCTCCCAATGCAAGAAACTTTTCCATGCCATAGAATAATGACCCCCTATGTTTACACAGTAAGAGTGGTCACTTTTCCATGCCATAGAATAATGACCACCTGTATGTATGTAAACTATATGAGAGAGGGGGGAGGGTCACTTTTCCATGCCATAGAATAATGACCCCCCTGTATATTAACTATATTAGTGAAGGGGGTCACTTTTCCATGCCATATAGAATAATGACCCCCCTGTATATTAACTATATTAGTGAAGGGGTCACTTTTCCATGCCATATAGAATAATGACCCTCCTGTATATTAACGATATGAATAAAGGGGAGTCATTTATGTGATTATTCTGTGATATGGATAGTGACACCCTCCCACTCATATAATCTACACATAGGGGGGTGATTATCATATGATATGGATAGTGACACCCTCCCACTCATATAATCTACACATAGGGGGGTGATTATCATATGATATGGATAGTGACACCCTCCCACTCATATAATCTACACATATGGGGGTGATTATCATATGATATGGATAGTGAGCACCTCCCACTCATACAATCTACACATATGTTGGTGATTATCCTATGATATGATAGTGACCCTCCCACTCATATAATCTATTCATATGGGGGTGATTATCCTCTGATATGGATAGTGAGCCCCTCCCACTCATATAATCTACACATATGTTGGTGATTATCCTATGATATAGATAGTGACTCCCTCCCACTCATATAATCTATTCATATGGGGGTGATTATCCTCTGATATGGATAGTGAGCCCCTCCCACTCATATAATCTACACATATGTTGGTGATTATCCTATGATATAGATAGTGACTCCCTCCCACTCATATAATCTATTCATATGGGGGTGATTATCCTCTGATATGGATAGTGAGCCCCTCCCACTCATATAATCTACACATATGTTGGTGATTATCCTATGATATAGATAGTGACTCCCTCCCACTCATATAATCTATTCATATGGGGGTGATTATCCTCTGATATGGATAGTGAGCCCCTCCCACTCATATAATCTACACATATGTTGGTGATTATCCTATGATATAGATAGTGACTCCCTCCCACTCATATAATCTATTCATATGGGGGTGATTATCCTCTGATATGGATAGTGACCCCCTCCCACTCATATAATCTATTCATATGGGGGTGATTATCCTCTGATATGGATAGTGACCCCTCACACTCATATAATCTATTCATATGGGGGTGATTATCCTCTGATATGGATAGTGACCCTTCCCACTCATATAATCTATTCATATGTGGTTGATTATTCTATGACATGGAAAAGTGACCCACTGACTCATATAGTTTACACACAGGGGGGTCATTATTCTATGGCATGGAAAAGTTACCCACCATCACTCGTACTGTGTAAACATAGGGGGGTCATTATTCTATGGCATGGAAAAGTGACCCACTCACTCCTATAGATTACATACAGGGGGTCATTATTCTATGGCATCGAAAAGTGACCCCCACCTCATTTGTACAGTTTAAACATAGGGGGGGGGGTCATTATTCTATGGCATGGAAAAGTAACCCCCTCACTCATATAGTTTACACACAGGGGGGTCATTATTCTATGGCATGGAAAAGTGACCCCCTCACTCACTCGTACAGTGTAAATATAGGGGGTCATTATTCTATGGCATGGAAAAGTGACCCACCTCATTCGTATAGTTTACATACAGAGGGGTC
Source organism: Archivesica marissinica (assembly GCA_014843695.1). Classification (NCBI taxonomy): domain Eukaryota; kingdom Metazoa; phylum Mollusca; class Bivalvia; order Venerida; family Vesicomyidae; genus Archivesica; species Archivesica marissinica. The sequence goes on from CM026396.1 coordinate 40,389,877, forward strand.
ATTATTCTATGGCATGGAAAAGTGACCCCCCTCACTCATATAGTTTACATAATTATAGGGGGACATTATTCTATGGCATGGAAAAGTGACCTACCCTCAATCAGATAATCTACATTATGGGGGTCACATTCTACATGTATGCATGGAACAGTTTCTGGCACTGAATAGATATGGAGGCACACATTATAAAGTAGAATGTTGTCTGTCCTTGCTCATACAATATTAAAATATTACTTATTATGAATGATATAAAACATGTAACCAGTGTATTGGGAACACAGGAAGTGTCACTGTTGGTTGCAGTTGCCTAAAAATAAGGTTTTATTGCTTTTCACACCTGTGGCAAACAAGATAAGGCTTAATATGATCCACAATAGTCAGAATTACAATTGTTAGCAACATATTACATAATTGTGCACATTTTCTGGAAAGATTAAGAGAATATGAATAAACATGATAAGAATAGTTTGCTATAATAAGTGGATAACATATTAATTAAATTTGTTAAAGAAATATACATCAATTTCTGCTGTAGAAGCATCCATAGTGTGAGTGTGTTTTTCAATTATTTATCGTCACTACTGTTGCCCATATGAGCGAAGCCTCCTGAAGAGATCAAGTCATTTTAGATTTTTGGAGGATAGTGCAATGATACAGACAGAGACCCATTCCAGGGGGTCATTATTCCATGGCATCGAAAAGTGACCCTCTCTCATAATTGTAGTCTATACATAGGGGGTGGGGGTCATTGTTCTTATTTGTGTTATGTTTGTTTGTGTAAATATTATGCATTATGTGAACCTCCTAGTTATACAGCACCCACCACCTCATGATCATCTTTAGAAATTGATAAGAGACAAATTATCTGCATACTTCTTTTTCAGATTCAATATATTTATGTTATTCTGTACATCGTTAAATCAAAATATATGTTGTTAGGCCTTATACAGTGCTAACTAACATTTAATTATAATAAATTCAATATTTTCCCACTATATATTGCTATTTGCAAGGGGGGTCATTTTTCCGCAAGGGGGGGTCAATATTCTATGGCTGAATAATGATCCGCGGGTCATTATTTTGAGGGGGGTCAATATTCTATATGACACCGGGTTCGATCCTCGTACAGGGAAGTATGTGAGATGGTACGGTGGTCGCCAGATCGGACAGGTGGGTTTTCTCCGGGTATACTCCGGTTTCCTCCCACACGGATGACCACATATACGCTTTCATCTGCGCCAACGAGAGTGATTAATATAAGTTGTTTTAGAATTTGCTTCGGAATCACTGTAAAATAAATAACGTTTAAACTTAAGCACACAAATATCCTCTCTGCATAACATTAAATGATAATATTGTGTTATATAACCTCTTAATATATCACTGGAATCATAAAACAAAATGCTATATAACTTCTTAATATATCACTGGAATCGTAAAACAAAATGTTATATAACCTCTTAATATATCACTGGAATCATAAAACAAAATGTTATATAACCTCTTAATATATCACTGGAATCATAAAACAAAATGTTATATAACTTCTTAATATATCACTGCAATCATAAAACAAAATGTTATATAACTTCTTAATATATAACTGGAATTATAAAACAAAATGTTATATAACTTCTTAATATATCACTGGAATCATAAAACAAAATGTTATATAACCTCTTAATATATCACTGCAATCATACAAAATGTTATATAACTTCTTAATATAAACTGCAATCATAAAACACACTGTTATATTTCATCTAATTTCCTATACTATTTACTTGTTTTTTCTGTAGTAGATGTTGAAGAACAAGAAGGTGAATGAGAGAACGCAGCCTCCAAAGTCGAGAGAAACCATAATCGTAAATACTGTTTCACTTGGTGGTACCATGACGTCTTGATAAATAAAGCTGTCCTTTGGCACATCTCTGCCTGTAGCGAAATATACAACAGTATGTAAGTACAAACGTGTCAACTGTTCTAGCCATCTCTCCCTGTAGCGTAATATACGATAGTATGTAAGTACAAACATGTCAACTGTTCTAGCCATCTCTCCCTGTAGCGTAATATACGATAGTATGTAAGTACAAACATGTCAACTGTTCTAGCCATCTCTGCCTGTAGCGAAATATACAACAGTATGTGAGTACAAACATGTCAACTGTTCTAGCCATCTCTCCCTGTAGCGAAATATACAACAGTATGTAAGTACAAACATGTCAACTGTTCTAGCCATCTCTCCCTGTAGCGAAATATACAACAGTATGTGAGTACAAACATGTCAACTGTTCTAGCCATCTCTGCCTGTAGCGAAATATACAACAGTATGTGAGTACAAACATGTCAACTGTTCTAGCCATCTCTCCCTGTAGCGTAATATACGATAGTATGTAAGTACAAACATGTCAACTATTTTAGCCACTAGCAGTTGTGTATTGCACTTATAACGTCGCAAATAATGTCCTGCAATGGCATAGACCATACCAATACGACTTATATAGTAACATTGGGTTACCATTGGAACCCAATCATAGGTATGGGCATAATCTTAAACCCTGCATAGCTATATTGTTTTCAAAACATCAACTGATCATTGTTGTCTCTCCACTGTATCGCCACATATTGCATGTTAGTAGTCACGTGAACAACACATGTATGGTAGCGATACGTCATTGATTGCATCATCGATGACGTGTCACTGTTCACATCGTGTTCGCTCCACGAGAGATGATGCAACACTTGTTTGCTGAGGAGTATGGAAGAAACATTCGACATACGAGTGGTTTTGCAGCCAGTTTTCACCATTCCTTTTTCAAACATTACAAGACTCAAAATTAGGGTTTGGTTCGGGTAGCAACCCCGTAAATGCCCGGCATAGTAAGTCGATATTTGTTTCTATAATCTTTATCTTTTTCTTTTGTTTTTGGAGGGTAATGCGGGGTAAGTTTGATACCGATTCCATGTCATTTAGTATGTTTCTTTGTCTAAATGATAATTACAGTAAAACTTGAAAAGAACAAAACAAATAGAATTTGTTTAAATTCATTTTACGCCCAACGGATCGGTAATTTGCTTAAGCCCAATGCTCTGTGCATGTTAATATGTTGATGGCAGTCTAAACAGTGTAGTAATTCAAAACACTTACAGGTTATTACGTGGCTAGGTTGATATTAGCATAGGTATCGAACCGAGGTAACTTGATACCAGTCTGAGACCGTAATACCGTCTTTATTACTTTGATATGAATTTGAACATTTAATACTGCTCTCCATTATCGTCTACGAAAACAATTGAAACCATGATATTACAAACATCTGTTTTCTGTCAAATGTGACATGCTAATACGCTACGGGAAGTTAACACACTATCACCGAGTGCGCATGCGATATTTAAAGTGAACTAGTTATGATACGGCTTTTTCTGGTTTGATACGGGCTCGTGACCGTATTAAACCAGCAAACGTAATGTTAGACTGGAAAACAACACAGCGTATCAACTATCTATCCCTGTACGGCACAACGGTTAACATTCATATTTAAGTAATAAATATGTAGAAGAATGTACACACATCCATTAAAATAATTGGTATTATACTGGTATAAATGCAGACTTCAGAATAATTAGCAACACATATTAGTTCAATCTATATGCATCCCTCCCTATATATGTGACTACGTAATGACTTAGCAGAAAGCAGAGTGAGCACATTTGATTCTAGAATCGTATAGTATAATATGAAACACCCATTAAACAGCCAGTATCGTCGATTCTGATGAGATCGGGGTTTCTCGTTAAGTCAAGAATTCCAACGCTATTATTTCCAAGATAACTGCATGCGTAAATCTGTCATAATTTAGTGTTGTATAATTTATGCTGCTATTAAAATATTGTTTAAACTACTTGTTTTGTTGCATGTGTACATTTTGTGTGACATCTGTGGTCCAGTGTAGAGCGTCGGATCTGGAATATATCGTCCCGGGTTCGATACTCGGTCAGGCCACGTATGTAGTGTCGTTGAGCAAGGCACATCACACACATTGCTTAGTACTGGTTAACCACTTAGGTCGGCTAAGCTTGCCCAGGAAAACATGTCTACGTCCCCGCAAGGGGTTTGACATTAATGGAACATACATACATACATTAACCCTCTTTAGTTGTGCAGCGAGTACTAGTTACTTAATTGATTAGTGATTGTCAAAGACAAAACAATCGAAGATATTCAACTACCATTAGCGAACTGTCCTATAAAGTGAAATTGCACCCAACTGGAAATTCCAGATAATTGTGAGAAACTGTCTGTCTTATACAGAACAAGTATGTTACCTGTTTTAATGTCAACAATAATATAAAAACACGGAATTTGTGGTCTGTTTTTGTTGATTGCATGCTAAAATACAAGGTTTTATTTATTAATTACGACAAAATAAACAATACTACGATTTCATTTGCTTCGCGGATCGTCAGTTTCCTGCGTTCGATCCAGATAATATGAGCAAACAGACACAAATATAGACAACTAAAAGGCTGATTCAGTCGCAGAAGAAAAGTTGTGTGTACACGTGTAAGGTCAACTATATATAGATAGAGACAACGAGGTTTATTCACCTTTTCCTTCATAGAGATTGAGGTTGATATACTATTATATCTCCATACAAACGACAGCCATTTAGCTATCATGCAGTGGGTAAGTAGTGGCCATATCTATCCCACCTCCATAGATATTACTGGTACTACATAGAGATTCTGGCCTTTATTATGAACAATGGTTTTGCTACTACATTGTCAATGTATGTCGTATTGGTAATGACGTCAATGGATGCTTCTATGAGGGGAATGGTTAAAAGAAGTAAAATATGGTTACGTTATAATAAACATTACACACTTTGTATTCAAGATTGTCGAATGTTTATTATGAAAATAAAAGAAAAGTAATAAAACAAGTAAAAGTGACAGGGTGAGAAAATGTATAATGTACCATAATCGTATAAGTAATTTATTCACATATAATTGTTACCATGTGCATACGCACCATACGGTGCCTGCTGTTAGTCTATCCCTCGCCTTCTCTCTAATTCAAATCCCACCTAATCTAACTGTATCTAATCTTTTATAGAGAAGCAAGCTTGGACATGTATTTCATGAAATGCCAAGCTACAGATGTTCCAGTAAACATGTTTGGTACAACTGTCACTCAATATATCAATTGGGATATATTGTTTTGTGCAAACACCTGATTGTACGTTAATAAACAAGTTAACCTTATAAAATTTCTAAAACTCCAGATTTTAACATTAAACATTAGATACATTTTTGAAGTAATTCCACACATGTGTGGGCAACATTTAATGCTGATCAGGCATACATGTAAACAGTCAGTGTAGTTCCATGTATAATTGTCTTTTATAAAGACCGTATACAGTATTATTAGAAATATACCAATACTTGTTAATATATAACATACAACACAAATAATTATGGAGGTAATTAATTAACATTATCAACATATAACCCATTATGTTACAATAACCGACCAACTGAACTTGCCGGACCGCTTACAAATAACCTCCACAATGAAGTAAGCAAACATAAAACAGGTGACGGCCGATATCAGGGATGTTGACGATATATTGCATCACTTATCATTTTGATTAGTGTCGACTGGTTCCTCGTCTAGACTAGACTTATGAATGTCGGATTGTAATTTTAAACAGCCTACCATTCTGCAGGGAAACAGATGCATGGCTGGTTATTATCTAACGAGAAACAATGTTTCGTTGACTTGTTAGTTCATGTGCACAGGCCGGTGTATTTTGGAATTAATAACTAATTAAACGTTATATTCTGTTATAGTTGTTTTAATTGATTACTCATCTCACTATACGATCACGAAATACGTAGCCCCCACTATGCAGATTGCTATTTGATAACTAATATGTCAACTCCATACGTACCAAAACACCTGTTTAGCTAACAAGGACGTCATTCGCATTGAAGCTATATTCACGTACGCGGATATATTGTTATTTAAGTTAACATATTAATTTACGATGAAAGGAAAAATAAGAAATATACCAAGGATCGTGTACTCAATATGTTTGATTTAATCCCATTTCTGATGCAGTTATTAATTTTAGTTTTTTAATGCCTTGTTGTAGTGATCAGCTATTATCAGGTAATGATGATTGAGCTTATTCACACTCGTCGCCGGCGAACCATGTGGGCGAGCACATCATTAGGTTTTCATAATATAACATTATATGGGTTTTTTCCACGTACATCACACATGTTCTAAGCAGCCAATGGTATTCGCTTTAAACGTATTATTTAGATGCTGTGTTTACACTTTGGACACTTTGGACATTGCTGTTAATGATACTCCTCTCATAAGCCATTTCCTAAGGCGTATCAAATATTACAATAAAGAAACAACCTACGTCATCGGAGCTACACAATGTAGTAACATAAATATGATAGCCCAATAATGGACAGTAGTATGCATAGTATTAATTTATTTTGTAATCTAAGGATCAATAAACGTATGCTTAAACTGTATTTATTTTACAACGATAGCTGAAGCAAGTTTTAACAACTTATATTAATCACTCTCGTTGGCGCGGATGAAAGCATAACTGTGGTCATTCGTGTGTGTGTATGGGGGGGACTGGAGTACCTGGAGAAAACACACATGTCCGATCTGGCGACCATCGTAACATTTCACATACTTCCCGGTCCGAGGATCGAACCCAGGTTGTATTGGTGAGAAGCGAGCGCGCTAACCACTGTGTTAATCGGACAGCCAATAAAGGTATCAGGTTGGATGTGTATATTTAGGATGTATATCACGCATGCGATCACTGTCTAGGCATATAACAGTGCTACGTCTACTTTGAGACATGCATAATGGGAACGTTTGCTACGACCTACCTGACCACAATGACGAACTGTCAACTATCCATGTCAGTGAATCACCATTTCCATCATATCTAGCTACGTTGGTTTTTACTTTATCTACAAGAGAAAACATGATATGAAGCTAAGACAATGGTTGTTTGTTTATTTGTGTGTTTAGGGTTTCAAAGTTGCATCAGCAGCATGGTCCATATGGGCACTCTCTACATAGTATCGGTGGAGGATGTCCTCGGGTGCTCATCCGACCCCTAATTAAGGTACTGGTGCACAACCGGATACACTCTCAGAATATCACAAGCCAGCTGGATAGCTTTCTCACATGCAATCATTCGAAACCCCATGTGGGATTCTAACCTGTATGTTTTACGTTTATTTATCGTCGCTACCGGTTGCCCATATGAGCTACGCCTCCAGAAGAGATAAGTCATTTTAGATGTTGGAAGACAGTGCATGATACAGACAGAGACCCATTCCAGAGTCTCCTCTGGTTCTTTTACGTGCACGATGTAAAACACCGACACGATACCTCGGTTTAACGTCCCATCTGAAATACTGTTAATTTTATTATGGTCAGACGGGGGATCGAACCCGCGATTCCTGGATTACCAGTCCAGCGTGTTACCACTAGACTACAGATCCGATTCTAACCTACAAAGTGGCAAGTGTTTTTAAGTCAACCAGCATGTCCACTCTGCCAGCAGACAATTGTTGTTCGAAGACCTTTTTATTTACAACGTATCCCGGATGTTTACGTGTTCAATGCAAATGTGTCTTAAAACCATAACGACTGACCATGTAGCTTTATTTCACAACAGTTACAGGTTGTATATACGTAAATAGGCAGAAGTGCATCCGCGGTCGAATGTAGTCCCACTAACTAATATAGTTCATTTTGGTACAAATGCATTTTCATCACAGACAGTGTATAGTGTTTGTGTTTTTGAGAAATTATGTGACTTGAGAAGACTTCAGACTAGTTGATGTGTAGAAAAAATGTTGTATAGGAATTCAGGCCATTGCAAACTGAAGGTTGGTATACTATATATATATATTATTTGGCGGAGGATACAGTGTGATGTTATTCACAGGTGAGCAAGATTTTGGAGGATAGTGCAATGATACAGACAAAGATCCATTCCAGAGTCTCATCTGGTTCTTTTAAGTGCACGATGTACAGCACCGACACTAGACCTCGGTTTAAAGTCCCATCTGAAAGACTGTTAATTATATTAGGGTCAGACGGGGGATCGAGCCTGCGATCCCTGGATTACAAGTCCAGCGTGTTACCACTGAACTACAGATCCGTCTGCCCACATATTCTATGCTGTATCATATCATATATGTTTGTGTGGTGCAGAAATCAAGAATGCGCTAACGGTTGTATACAGAAACTAGGCAGAAAAGTGCATCCGCGATCGAATGTAGTCCCAATAATTATATAGTTCATTTTTCTTTTTGGTAATGCATTTTCATGACAGGCAGTGTATAGTTGTTGTGTTTTATGAGAAATTATGTGACTTGAGAATACTTCAGACTAGTTGATGTGTAGAGAAGATGTGGTATACGAATTCAGGCTATTGCAAACTGAATGTTGGTATACTGTATTATTTGGCGGAGGGATACAGTGTGTAAACACAGTGACGTTATTCACAGGTGAGCATTGGCTATTTGAAACATTAAATTTGAAATATTCTTGGTGTGTTTCAGGCTGATTTGAATACCTCTTTACAGTGGATGTGGTATCAGAAGAAATGAAAGATTGGAAATATAAATGAACATACTGTATGTTTTTACTTTTTTACTGTATTTAATAGGCAATTTAATTGTTGTTTTACAACCTTACAGAAAGACCATAGGTATAAACCATTTTTCGAGTCCGTATCCTCAATGGCGGTGTGTCACAGAATTCATTCAGATTTTTAAGTATATCTATTAATACATTGAGTGTATATATTATTTCATAGTCTTTCTATTGTGCACTTCTGCATATGATAAAATGGTCTTACCTTAATTATGATAGTAATGTAAACTACTCACAGAAGTTTTGCTGTATGAAGTTTATGCCAATACGGCTTCCTGCATCGTCAAATGCTACAGGTCCCTGTGAAATAGTCGTATGAATTATGCATATACTACATTAGGCCGCTATGTTCGTATCGTCATTTGCTGATCTTGCCTGATCGGATAACATCTTGCAAGTGTCAATGGGTGTGCTACTGACCCTCCACATAGTTATTTGGTGTCAGTAAAATCTATGCAGGGGGAGGGGTTAGCCGAATCTCCTATATAGTCTACTGACCCCACATAACTATGTGGATGGTCGTAGCAAACCTAATAACCAATTTATTGCATCGACCACATTTATTTAAAATTATTTTGGAAATCTTTTATCAATTCAAACATTTTTGAAAGTGTTTAATCTTTTTCTGAACATATTGTGGTCAAATAAATATGTGTCAAAATGTAACGTTAGCTTGACTGCTGGCAGTATCTTATAGGTATTTAAACTTCCTTTGGTCACAATTTTAGTCCAGGTTCGATCCCTCGTCTGACCCTAATAAAATTAACAGTCTTTCAGATGGGATGTTAAACCGAGGTCTCGTGTCGGTGCTTTACATCGTGCACGTAAACGAACCAGAGGATATTCTGGAATTGGTCTCTGTCTGTATCATGCACTATCCTCCAAAATCTAAAATAACTAATCTCTTCAGGAGGCGTCGCTCATATGGGCAACCGGTAGCGACGATAAATAAACGTAAAACACACACAATTTTAGTCGACCTTGACATTTATATTGCTGTCAGTGTAAACAATGGATGTTGTACATATATTTGGTTCCGTTACTGACGAGGAACTACTAGCTAGGACGCTAACTTTACATGTTGACGCCGATTTAATTTGACTAACGTAAGTCAAGAAATCAATTAAACACTGTTAATCGAGAGTTTTAGAAAGCCACCAATTTTTCTACTGACCCTACATGATGTGTTTTACGTTTATTTATGGTCGCTACCGGTTGCCCATATGAGCGACGCCTCCTGAGGAGATTAGTCGTTTAATAATGCCATACATGAGCTACTTACTGACCCTCCACAGTCACCACGTGACAGCCTTTGACCAATGGAAAGGATATAATTTAGTGACAGGTACTCTCATGTCAGATATAAGCTCGGTAGCTAGCACTCTCGCTATTCACCAATGCAATTAGTTTATACAAGAGAGAGAGAGAGGGGGGAGAGATGGCAATGTGGAATTTAAGCGCCTTGCCTATGGCACTCTTTACGGCTATGGCCGGTCGCGAACTCCGGACAGTTCGCACCTGATGCGATATCTCGACTTCCAATGCAAGTCGGGTTCGATCCTCGGACCTGGAAGTATGCGAGATGGTACTGTGGTCGCCAGATCGGACATGTGTATTTTATCCGGGTTCTCCGGTGCGGTGCCCTCACACACGAATGACATATGCTTTTACCCACTCAATCGATAATGATCAATGTTGCTTTTATAGTTAAAACTTCGCAATCGTTGTGAAATACATAAAGTTTAAAAATCACAAACAATCATCTTGTATACATGTGTAATAATAACTAACTTTAAGCACAAGTTATATCATCTCATTTCATATTCACCCCAACTTGGTTTAAACATATTTATTCATTCATAGTGTACAGTACATATCTATTGTATACAGAATGAAAATGGATTTAATCGAAAGCCTAAAGCTTTTTGAGATTATCTCCATTACCCCAACCTCAACAGCATGATCACAACTCTTATTGTTAGTACTTGTCTTACTCGTATTACAGTACTCTGTATCTTCATTTCTCTATCCATTTCTCCATTTCTCTATCCATTTCTCCATTTCTCTATCCATTTCTCCATTTCTCTATCCATTTCTCTATTCATTTCTCTATTCATTTCTCTATTCATTTCTCTATTCATTTCTCTATTCATTTCTCCATTTCTCTATCCATTTCTCTATTCATTTCTCTATTCATTTCTCTATTCATTTCTCTATTCATTTCTCTATTCATTTCTCTATTCATTTCTCCATTTCTCTATCCATTTCTCTATCCATTTCTCCATCCATTTCTCCATTTCTCTATCCATTTCTCAATTTCTCTATCCATTTCTCCATTTCTCTATCGTTCCATCTCACATACTAAGTGTACTAATGTTGTTAGAACTTGTTGCCCAGCACATTTTGCTTTTTCTTTGCTTTGTCATGATTATATGTGTGTGTAATGTAAATGTCAAATAGCAAATATACAATATGATTACACTTACTACTCGTTTAAATCAAAGTGAGATTATAGACACACGAGTTGCTGTCATTATTGGATGTGTTTAAATCAAAGTGAGATTATAGACACACGAGTTGCTGTCATTATTGGATGTGTTTAAATCAAAGTGAGATTATAGACACACGAGTTGCTGTCATTATTGGATGTGTTTAAATCAAAGTGAGATTATAGACACACGAGTTGCTGTCATTATTGGATGTGTTTAAATCAAAGTGAGATTATAGACACACGAGTTGCTGTCATTATTGGATGTGTTTAAATCAAAGTGAGATTATAGACACACGAGTTGCTGTCATTATTGGATGTGTTTAAATCAAAGTGAGATTATAGACACACGAGTTGCTGTCATTATTGGATGTGTTTAAATCAAAGTGAGATTATAGACACACGAGTTGCTGTCATTATTGGATGTGTTTAAATCAAAGTGAGATTATAGACACACGAGTTGCTGTCATTATTGGATGTGTTTAAATCAAAGTGAGATTATAGATACACGAGTTGCTGTCATTGTTGGATGTGTTTAAAACAAAGTGAGATTATAGACACACGAGTTGCTGTCATTATTGGATTTGTTTAAAACAAAGTGAGATTATAGACACAAGAGTTGCTGTCATTGTTGGATGTGTTTAAAAAAAGGTGAGATTATAGACACACGAGTTGCTGTCATTATTGATGTGTTTAAAACAAAGTGAGATTATAGACACACGAGTTGCTGTCATTGTTGGATGTGTTTAAAACAAAGTGAGATTATAGACACAAGAGTTGCTGTCATTATTGGATTTGTTTAAAACAAAGTGAGATTATAGACACAAGAGTTGCTGTCATTATTGGATTTGTTTAAAACAAAGTGAGATTATAGACACAAGAGTTGCTGTCATTGTTGGATGTGTTTAAAAAAAGGTGAGATTATAGACACACGAGTTGCTGTCATTATTGGATGTGTTTAAAACAAAGTGAGATTATAGACACACGAGTTGCTGTCATTGTTGGATGTGTTTAAAACAAAGTGAGATTATAGACACAAGAGTTGCTGTCATTATTGGATTTGTTTAAAACAAAGTGAGATTATAGACACAAGAGTTGCTGTCATTATTGGATTTGTTTAAAACAAAGTGAGATTATAGACACAAGAGTTGCTGTCATTGTTGGATGTGTTTAAAACAAAGTGAGATTATAGACACACGAGTTGCTGTCATTATTGGATTTGTTTAAAACAAAGTGAGATTATAGACACACGAGTTGCTGTCATTATTGGATGTGTTTAAATCAAAGTGAGATTATAGACACACGAGTTGCTGTCATTATTGGATGTGTTTAAATCAAAGTGAGATTATAGACACACGAGTTGCTGTCATTATTGGATGTGTTTAAATCAAAGTGAGATTATAGATACACGAGTTGCTGTCATTGTTGGATGTGTTTAAAACAAAGTGAGATTATAGACACACGAGTTGCTGTCATTATTGGATTTGTTTAAAACAAAGTGAGATTATAGACACAAGAGTTGCTGTCATTATTGGATTTGTTTAAAACAAAGTGAGATTATAGACACAAGAGTTGCTGTCATTGTTGGATGTGTTTAAAACAAAGTGAGATTATAGACACACGAGTTGCTGTCATTATTGGATTTGTTTAAAACAAAGTGAGATTATAGACACACGAGTTGCTGTCATTATTGGATGTGTTTAAATCAAAGTGAGATTATAGACACACGAGTTGCTGTCATTATTGGATGTGTTTAAATCAAAGTGAGATTATAGACACACGAGTTGCTGTCATTATTGAATTTGTTTAAAACAAAGTGAGATGATAGACTGGATCTATGATGTTTGCAAAAGTCTTTAAATTTGTCCAGAATGAAAATCTGTTACCGTTACACCGGCGAAGCTAACTTCTCTCATGCCTTTAACAACGGCATCCAGATACACGCTGCTGTAGTTGTATTGATGGAGCTGGAGCCCGGCTTCTGCCAAGTATTTGATGCTGTTGTTTAATCCTATAATAGTACAATAATAATGGTAATAATAATTTAAAAAAATATAATAACTTTAATTAAGAAACTCTACCATAAGGCACTCAACAAACAAATCGAGTATACGTTTAACAACTGACATTATTTTAATTTAGTTTTTCTATGATTGACTGGTGATAAACGTGGTTGGTGCGCACAAATACAAAAAACAAATCGAGGATATGCGTTTAACAGCTGATATTATTTTAGTTTAGTTTTTCTACCATGATCAGAAAATGGAACACGTTTAACCATTTCAACACCACAGACCTCTAAATAGGCTTACAAAAAGTGTAGATCCAGGATCTGCACTTTTTGCCAGTGAAAATGTTACGCGCCGGTGGATGGGCCGATCTGTGGCACGTACGTGACTACGTTGTACTTGGCCGTAAGTACAGTCGACGACGACAGAGATTTTGGGAGGTAAACGGCTGTTGTCCCTGATACGCCCGTGTGACGTTAGCCCCGCGACAACAGTACACTCTCCGACGCTGGTCTCCTTGTTGGGGGTGACTCCGCAATGTTTTATGGTGGGGGGAGACAAAGAATATTAGACTGTTTCTAATAATTATAATGTTTATTTAGTAGCGAACAAAAAATGCTGTGACCAACTATTCGCACAGTAGTTCAACGTCATATGCACTGTACAAGCTGTCAGTACCCAGAACTTGGCATTGAACAATAGACAAACAATTATTTATTTCATAAATAATTTATCTAATAAACAACTAAAATGTTACTATCAAGTTTCACAACCATTTCCCAAAAATCACTACTTGAATTGTTAAATTGTTAACGAAATAGCACACCTTAGAGTTTATTATGGCCGAAAGTTCCGAAACGGATATGCTATGAAAATTTTAGGAGCTGCGGAGTCTAGAATGAACTACTGCAGTGCTTATATACCCTCATACCATATCCCCACACAACTATGTGTGGCCACAGGTGTGTTGGTGGATTCCACAAGTGTGGCGGTGAATCCCACAGTAAAAGCTGTGGAAGAACGCTCCACACAAAACTCGGTGGCCACAGATTTATGTGTGGGACAGGTGCGCGTGACTAAAACTCGCTTGAAACACCCAATGAGAGCAATAAGAACATGAACTAAACACATAAACATGAATAATAACCTCAACTTTACGTTTCCGTAGCATATTCAAACTGTACATATTAAATAATTCACCCGAGTCGGTCTGCAAACTACAACGAACTGCACTCAGTATTTACACAGGTCGCCTAGCGACTATTCACCATGAAAAACAAAATGGCTGATGCAGATCAGATACTGTGAAACACGTATGAAAAAGGAAAAGTCGGCTAATTACGCTTGTGCTTTACAGTTTCCAGTGTTATTTGGCAATAACACTAAATAAAAGTGTACCTACAAGATACAAGTGGAGTTCTCATTAACGAATCAATGAATCAGTGTAACTCGGTGATTTTCTACAGTCGCAAAATCATATGACAATTCAATTGTAAACAATAATTTAACAGAGCATTTCTACCCGTAATGACTAGATTCACACACACTGTAGGTAGCATCTACCATGTATAACATTCAGATTACTATACATAACGACAATTAAAACTAAATTCACTATATCAGTTAAATAAACGTGCCCGAACATCTTGGCCATATCCAAGACGTGAATTGAAATGAAAGCAGTTATGCAGGGTATGTCTGACTGACTGCGAGGTATTACATTATGACTATTTTTAGACATAATTACCCATTTTGATAAATGAACTTGTCCAAATGTGATTTTCTGATTCATTTATTGGTTTATGAATATCATGGACCAGTCCATGTGAGTTACTTGGTGTTGAATGGGTTAACTCTGTAAAACATTCCATAAAGATGAACGATATTACTACATACCTACAGACAGAGCCCATGGCGTATCATAGATGGATCCTGCCAAAGATGACAGTGTATGTCCTGTTACACGGAGCAAATCTTCCAAGACTTCACCTGCTGGCTATAGACAATAACCATAATGTTTGTGTCGAGTTCACAGCTGTCACAGAATAATTTAACACAACAAGCGAATATATTTGTACAATCAGTGTTACAATCAGGACACATTAGTACGCAACCAAAAAAAAGATGACGCCATTAAAGCCACGCATGCGTTGTCCAACTGCGGTCCGTATACTACGCATAGCAGCTTTCCTATGCTTAGAAAGAGGTTAACACTTATTGTATTGGTGGCAGCCATTTTGGATTTATCTAGTTTGGTCTCTAGAACTCCCAGATGTTATATAACTATTATTAACCATTTCTGGCTTTTAATTATTATACCGCTGAGAAATGCTCACGACGGCCATTTTAGTTTTGGCGGAGTCCCACTGAAGGACATATTGGGTATCATTAGGAACGAAGTAGTGTTTATTGAATAGCAAGATGTCAACTATGCCATCCATGCAATGTCATTAGAATCATGTGATAATGTCATAACGGAGATTTCAGATACAATTATGAAAAATACATTAACGAAGTGTCATCTGCTGCCATTATTTGAACTATTTATAGTCCTTGTTTAACCCAGCATGCATAGCGTTAGGAATATGTAATTATATCAAGATATGTCAAATTAAAATTGTTCTGTCACATCGTTGTCCCACTTTCCATTACGGCAACCATATCTGCGGGGCCCTGTGGATCTAGAACCACATTCAAGTGATATGTCCCTCGTGGCCTCTCTCCCTCGTGGTGATGGATTCCATCAGGAATGAGGTCTCGAGAGTGATTTATATAAGTTGAAATAACTTGTTTCGCAATCGAGCTAAAATAAATTTGTATAAACTAAGTGACATGTGCTTCACAAAATCATGGGAGCTGACTACACGCACATTATGAAACGCGCAGCTGCGTAAAAACATTTCTAAAAAAAATATTAAACAATAATTATAAATATATGTATGCCAGTCTTGCCAATAAATCCCGTTATTTTTCACACGCACGCACTTATATGTTATATTATATCTTATATTTCGGGTTTTACGCCTGCATCAGCACCATTTTGGGCTATATCGCCGGCGGGCAGTTTACCTAACACCACCTTTCCTGGGCAGGCTCCAGCGGTTAACCAGTACTTGGGTGCACCAACCTCCGTAAGAAACTGCCAACTTTTTCATATAAATGAAACACGGTCTGAGCAGGGCTCGAACCCGTGACCCTCAGTGATGATAGGTTACAGTGGTATACAAGTCAGCGACCTTAACCACTCGACCACGGAGGCGGACACACGGACGCACTATAAGTAAGCAATTCAATAGTTTATTAGTGTGACTTATGCATTTAGAAATATAAACATTTTTACATAAATTTAGAGCACTTGGCCCATTTGGCCTATATGTCTACATGTTCGATTCCCTGTCTGACCCTAACAGTCTTTTAGATGGGACGTTAAACCGAAGTCTCGTGTCGGTGCTGTCCAGTTGGTGACTCTGGAATGGGTCTCTGTCTGTATCATTGCACTATCCTCCAAAATTCTAAAATTACTAATCTCTTCAGGAGACGTCGTTCATATGGGCAACCGGTAGCGACGATAAATAAACGCAAAACACACAGTGTATATATATACAGCCGGGTAAAAAGAAAAGCACCACTATGACTATGTTTCAATAAAATGAATTAGACCTTGCCGGAAATTGATGTTTCATTGGATTTGCTTTCCATCTGGTGGTCTAGCGTAAATATTCCATTGGTCGCCGTTATCAGTTCTTCTTTCGTACACTCCATTGTGCTTTCATCGGCTTTTTCAATCCAATCACCCTGCATTGTAGGTCCGGATAGAATCCATACGTGACTGTCTCCGTACATACCCTGGCGGTACGCCTGCAAAATACATGGCATTAAAACCCGTTACACCTTGAAACGAAGCAACAACTTCACAAGTTGCTATATTTGAATTTATACGTGACTGTCTCCGTACATACCTTGGCAATAAGCCTGCAAAATACATGACGTATTAAAACCCGTTACACCTTGAAACGAAGCAACAACTTCACACGTTGCTATATTTGAATTTATTCCACGGTCGTTGACTTTAAATCACTTGCCCCTCATCGCTGTAGGTCGAATCATACTGGGGGTGTCGAATTCACAAGCAATTGTTGGTGTGGGGAAATCCCGTGTGAACCACAGACCGACCTTCCGGAAGACAACGGGATAGCTTCCTCACTCGTGACTTCATTCGACACCGGAAGTGGGATTCAGCTGGATATCAACCTTACTTGGAAATAATTCGACACCCCCAGTTGTATTCGAACCTACAACGACGAGTGGCTAGTGATTTGAAGTCAATGACCTTAATCACCGGGCACCGAAATAGTGTTTCCACTTGGTAGTATATAAACAATACTGTTACCAAAACGATGAGTGGCTAGTGATTTGAGGTCAATGACCTTAACCACTCGGCACCGAAATAGTGTTTCTACTCAAGGGCATTATTGGTAATATATGAACGATACTATTACCAAGGAACGTTTGGGGGCGAATTCAAAGGATTAAATCTCAGCACCGGTTAGAAACAACTCCGAATCGACTAGAAGCAACTGCGAATCGACTAGAAGCAGCTGCGAATAGACTAGAAGCAGCTGCGAATCGACTAGAAGCAACTTCGAATCGACTAGAAGCAACTCCGAATCGACTAGAAGCAACTGCGAATTGACTAGAAGCAGCTGCGAATCTACTAGAAGCAACTCTGTCTCGGATAGAAACAATTCTTATTCTATTAGGAGCAGTACAGAAATTATTATAAACGGCCGCGACTATATTAGAAGCAGCTACGTCTAGATTAGAGACAACTCCGACTCGATTAGAAGGTTGTATATACGTAAATAGGCAGAAGTGCATCCGCGAATGTAATCCCAATAACTAATATAGTTTTTCCTTTTGGTAGAAATGCATTTTCATGACTGGCAGTGTATAGTGTTTGTGAGTTTTGAGAAATTATGTGACCTGAGAAGTTGATGTGTAGAAATGATTTGGTATAAGAATTCAGGCCATTGCAAACTGAAGGTTGGTATACTGTATTATTTGGCGGAGGAATACAGTGTGTAAACACAGTGACGTTATTCACAGGTAAGCACTGGTTACACGAATCACTACTCATTGGATATTACCGCTATGTTTCAGTTTGATTTGAATACCTCTTCACAGTGGGTGTGGTATCAGAAGAAATGAAAGATTGGAAATATAAATGAACAGACTATGTTTTTACTTTTACTATGAATTTAATAGGCAATTTATGTGTTGTTTTACAACCTAGAAACATCTCGGATTCGCCTGAAACGTTACTAATGGCATTCATTTTCTGATAGAACCAGGGCTTATGTATAGTGTGGCAACTAGGCTTAACTCACTCTATGTAGTAAACAAAATGTTCACGACATATTCATGGCGGCCATATTGAAATCCAATATGGCCACAATTTCGAACCTAGTTTGCCTTATATCTCGCTTATCAATTAATATATAAGAATACTAATACTTTCCTTATCCACAGTTTGAGGATCAAGGAACACAATGGTAATAATCGAATTTCAGCGTCATGGCCGCATTCTTTTTATTTCAAAAATGAAACTTGTTTTGAAACTAGTTTTGCCCAAACTCAAGGTCAAATCCATACTTTATAATGTGTTCATGCATATCCGGTTTAAACTATTGAATCTCTTTGTTTTTACTCACATGTACACTGTTCTTAAATTCATAGATACTGATAATAAACGGTTGTGAAAGGGTGGACTGGAGGTGGGGGATAGGAAGGCACTGCCAGATCCACACCCACGTTTTGTCAAGACGTTACAGTCTCATGCCCTAAGATTGTTAGTGGCACGACACTTGAATAGGGCATGAATAGATGCCAAGCGTAATGACACATAACACACAGTTGGCTACAGCACTGACAATATCCAGGGTAACAACAGAAGCTAAGCAAACAATCTGGACAAAGATCTGCAAGGCATTCATACCATAGCATGCTGAAGCTCTGTATTCAGAATGTGAACAATCAAGGCCAATTTGCTCAGCTTACAACGTCCATACTGAGAAAGCATTCTCCAGAAATGATGTCAGCAACAACTGACAATACATATATTATACCAATCATTAATGCTGCACCATAATATCTGAAAGTCTACATTGGTAACTGGCCTTGGTCAACTTCAAAGCTTGAAACCAGATAACGTGTCCGTGTACACCTATTGTAGTAACATTAGATATGAATCTATACAAGATATATTAGAAGTTAGAGCGCCTAGATTTAAGAGATAACGGCATATGAATTCCTTGCCTGGGTGGATTCTCAACTGCCAACTGTGACCTAGGTGTTTGGTAAGTCGGTAGAAGGCTGTTACACCATACAGCTCTGTGACAATCTCATATCATCAATAGCAATCACTATAATCGGACTGTCTTTGCACATCAGATAACTCTTCTACCACTGTTATAATATTTGGACGCATTCTTTCCGGACAACCGGAATCTATTTGGGAATTTTACTGAGTGATGCCTGTAGAAATAGCACATATATTCTGGCATCAATACTTCCTAGCAACAATTGAGGCCATCCATCTAAAGGGGCAGCTTACAAAGCATGGTAATGACCATCAACTCAATTAAGCTTCCGATTAAATCCATTTTCGTTTGTATAGCTATAAAATAGATATGTACTGTACATAATGAACGAATAAATATGTTTAAACCAACACAATCCGATGTAAAAAAAGGCACCCGACTGTATATGGACAAGTTGATGGTGCTTCTGTGATTCATAAATGGTGGTTGGACACTGCATCTAGCTATGCTTGAGAAAGTGTGTGCACTATTCTTTGTATATGATCGTCTAGACTATGCTAGTTATAGTCCAAAGTGCCTGGCCAGAATGCAGACAATGAAGGACAAAGCTCAAGAGAGTTGCAGGAATAGCAGAACATACCTTTTACTAGACTCAGTGTAGACCAGGCCATGTATCATATATTTAAAATAACAAAAGAATATGTATGTATGTATGTTCCATTAATGTCAAACCCCTTGCGGGGACCTATACATGTTTTCCTGGGCATGCTAAGCCGACCATAGCGGTTATCCAGTACTAAGCAATGTGTGTGAGGTGCCTTGCTCAATGACACTACATACGTGGCCTGACTGAGTATCGAACCCGGACCGTTCGATTCCAAATCCGACGCTCTACCATTGGACCACGGACGCCACACATATATGGTGGGATAAGCAAAGTAACAATCACAGCTACAGCACTTATGATGTTCTAGCTGACAATCCCACGCATGCTTACATATAAAAGGAACACCTAGACGGAAGTTATTCAGAAAAAAACATTTCGTCCAATCTAAGTAGACTACAAGGAATAATCAATTGCCAAACTGGCAGATATTGGGTGTCCGATTAGCGCAGTGGTTAGCGCGCTCGCTTCTCACCAATGCAACCCGGGTTCGATCCTCGGACCGGGAAGTATGTGAGATGGTACTGTGGTCGCCAGATCGGACAGGTGGGTTTTCTCCGGTCGGTTTCCTCCCACACGAATGAACACATTTACGCTTTCATACGCGCCAACGAGACTGATTAATATAAGTTGTTAGAACTTGTTTCGCAATCGTTGCAAAATAAATAAAGTTTAAACTTTTTTAAAGAACAACGTTTCCAATGCAACATTTTCAACAGGAAAAAGTCCGAGGTTGCGTGTAAGGCCTGCATCTTCAAGTTGTTGACCGACAATGCGATTCACAAGGCTTTGGGAGAAGGAATTCTGACGCATTTGCAATGAGATACATCAGTCAGTTACTGTCCCTGAATACTAAAAGTAGATGGGTCATATTAAGTGTTTCCTCTGTTTTTATCGTTGTTTCCTTTGCCCAACATGCTAACATATTATTCTACTATCGCTTCTGGTGATTATTAAATTACTATATCTCGAAAGATCTGATACAGTATATACTTATTTGTAAAACAATGTCATCAGTTAATTAACATGATTTTGATAAAATCACATTTATCATACCGCAACATCTGGCTAGGGAACAACAGTAAAAACAAACGATTCTAACTAACAGAACCTATTCACATTTTGGAATAAATCAGACTTTATCTGCCAAGGGAGGATATAGAGAATTAGAGATGTTGTTACAGCCTCTATTATCCAACGTTTTCGCTTGTGGCTGTAATTCTATCATATTGTGTTCACGTAGGTGTTTATGCAGGGATAATACTTTGATTAAAACTTGTGGCCCAACCCATTTGCTTCAACATATAATGACAATCCTTGAGCAAACAATGCCACGAATCATGCATTATGGATAGTTATACAAGTTTGTTCATTTGTTTTGTATTGTACATTGTATATATAGAATGCAATAAAATATGGTTAAACTAAACTGATTAATGTTTGAAATATTGACATGTATAATATAGGGAGTGTGGCCATTTTGAATGTCATGATCCTGGACATTTGAGAAATTTGATTACTAGTTCATTGCATTGTTCATTGTCCTTCTGCATGTGGCTATGGACTCCAGATTTGATATGATATCTTGTCATTAATAACTAAGATGCGAAATATGTTGTAGTGATTTAAAATGGCGGTCATCTTAAAATAATAAAGATGGCGGCCATCCGGCTGAAATTCGATTATCATCATGGTTTTCGTTGTCCCAAAAATGTTGGTAAGGACACTATTTTGGTTCTGATATCTTGATTAATAAGGGACAAATAGGTCCGAAATGGCGACTATCTTGAAATTCAAGATGGCCGCCATGAAGATGTGAAAATTTAGCAACATCAATAATAAATGCTATTTAGAGTGACTTACGCCTTGTTGCGAATAATCTAGCAAAACGGTCCACAAACTTAGGCTATGCAACATTAACCCATGTACTATATATCTCGATAACAATATAGTCCACGCTACTGTTGCGGATTACGAAGTTAAGCCGTTAATGGAGACATAGGAGAAATGCACCTGAGAACAGAATTACAGTTGTTCAGTGCTGTAGAAATATCATCTAAATTAATGTAGAAATATCATCTAAATTAATGTAGAAATATCATCTAAATTAATGTAGAAATATCATCTAAATTAATGTAGAAATATCATCTAAATTAATGCAAAGCCACATGAAGTATGCTGAACTAGATTAATCTTGCTCAATAGTTTATTCTAGATGGATTTTAAAACCAATTGTACATACGTGAACACATGAAAAGACATACATATACCGTTATAGACGAACTTACCTCGCAAAAAACACGTATTCCCTGTTTACTTCTAAACGCAGCCATAATAATCCTTACGTTAAATTGCTGAAAACGAATAAATAGAATCCAATTTTGTTGTAAAATATCAAGTTTCATATAAGTGTTCGCTGTGTACAAATACAGTTCCTTGGCCGTTTAATCTATTCAACACGCCAAAATGACATATTTTGTGCAATAGGATAGCTCACGAATTGGCCCGTCTTAACGAAATATATATATAAATATATATTTCGTTAAGACGGGCCAATGGGTTGATCTGTCTGACGTAGACAACGTACATAAGTAGGTCGCGTTAATACGATTTAGAAGCGAAAACTGTGGCTTTTTCATTGGACCATGTGACTTAGACGTTGTCTAATTTACAATGATTTCAAATAATCTTCCAATGGAAAACACATCAATATATAATAATAAAACTATATGTTAAGATATGTATATATAGGTTGTGACGAATGTTCATATATGTGTATTAAATGGGTTCAAATAAAATAATAAAATATTACTAAGCAAAATATCTGGTCGACGCGGGCAATATATTTCGATTTTCGGCTCTGCCGGACCAATATCGGATATTGGTCCGCGCGTGCCTGGCCAATATTCGATATTGGCCCAGCACGCGCCGAAAATCGAATCACGAGCACGTGTCACATGTAGCAACAACATAGTAACTACATTGTGTAAACATGGCCGCCGAAGCAACACTAAAGTCGTTGTCTGACAGATTGTTGTCTCTTGACGGTAAAATGGCTGAGCGAAATAAGCACATAACATACGGCTATGTAGAGAAAATGAAAAACGGACACACAAAGGCTACAACTCAAACAGTTAAGATATGCAATAAAGAAGTTATTAAACGGCTGCGGTGGGCCATTTGTGGATATTGGCGCACCTATCCGATATTGGCCCAAGGGCCAATATCTCCATAGGGTGAGCCAATATCCACAAATGGCCCACCTCCGCGGTTTAATAACCTCTAAATATTCTTTAATATTAATATGTTATGCATCATGTTGTGGGTAAGCTTCTCATTATATTTCTTTTTTAAAATGGTGCATCCAGTAGTTATGTGTATATTTATATTGTTTGGTGAACTTTTTATACACCAGGTAGTGATGAATATATTTTAATTATTCTTTGTATGAAGACATTTATTATTAATGTTTATATTTAATTCAGTACTGGCATCAGTTAGGCGAGACCGTTATGACTTAATTATTGCTTTCCATGTCTTCGGGATTGTATTAAGCAGCTGGAATTCAGCTTTCCAATTTAGTATGTTAGTAATGTACACAGCAATGTAATAGGACGCCATTATTCTTGTTTGTTGGATCATGTTATATATACATTAGAGACAATACACGTAGCTTCTGGGAAATTGTCAACTCTTAATCTATTAACGATTCATGTTTGTGAGTCTGTAACCAGCGCCCCACCAGAACTGTTTGTAACATTCACATGTTATTCCATCCAATCTCGGAGGTAATTAATTTAATATCTTATTATTGATTGCTTTGGTACATTAGCCCATTAGCCTCCTCTGTCTCATTAAGCTTGTGCTAAAACGACGTTACATCGCAAAAAGCAAATAAAATGCATTTTGTTCACGTATAGATGCATTGCTATTACATATTCTTCTGAATGCATCGAACACACTAACCTTGAATCAAGTTAACGGTGTTTTTGTTGTATACAAACTTTCAAACGTGAACGTAGGATTTCATAACGGTCATACAGGCTCCTGAATTGACGTGTGTTGTCATTGAAGTCTATATTAAGCAAGCGATACTTTCGTTTAGAGATAATTTAATTAAGATTTTTCTATAACTAAATATGCATATGCACACATGTGAGATATCACGGTAAATATGTAGCATACCTCGTGTTATTCAGGATAAACGCTGGAATCGCGCATTCGTCTTGGAAACGCTCGGCGTGACATGTTTCCATTGCGTATCGGAAATTCGTGATTGCTGTGTTGATTCGGATAAAAAACATGTTCATGCGATCAAATAGTATATAGCATACGTCCGATTTCAGTTGGTTTTATACATAGCTACGACGAATTAGAATGAGCTATATTAGTTTCTAGATTTTAACAGCACAGCTTTTTATGTGCGTTTTATTGCTATGGGTGTAAAAAGACGCACCATACCAGTAACTAATAGTCAACTTAGCACAACTACTCCGTCTAAAACAGGTAACTCATAAGTACCTTATATCGCTTCAATATGTCCGTAATATTGCTCGTCTCAGAGATAACAGCAGCAGTGATAAGTCTCAGGTTGTTGTCTTTTAAGAGTCCATGGAAGGCGTCTATTTGCTATAAACAAAAATATAGTTCGCATTCAATGTCTGTATCTAAATACTAAATACTGAAGTTGGTTGTGACTTCTGCTTTTATTTGTTCACAGATGTTTTACACTTATTTTATATTATTGTACCAGTTTATCATGACAAATGGTGGTTTCGTTGGGTTTAATCGTATCTGTCTTCACATCATCTACATACAGTGTACACACTATCAACATATGTCTAGTTTATTCAATGTATTCACTGTTGAACCACATTGTCGTTAAAGTAACGTAACATAGTGTAATTTACATGACGATTACTCAGTAAAATAACGTAACATAGTGTAACTTACATGACGATTACCCAGTAAAATAACGTAACATAGTATAACTTACATGACGATTACCCAGTAAAATAACGTTGCATAGTGTAACTTACATGACGATTACACAGTAAAACAACGTAACATAGTATAACTTACATGACGATTACCCAGTAAAATAACGTAACATAGTGTAACTTACATGACGATTACTCAGTAAAATAACGTAACATAGTGTAACTTACATGACGATTACACAGTATAATAACGTTGCATAGTGTAACGTACATGACGATTACACAGTAAAACAACGTAACATAGTATAACTTACATGACGATTACCCAGTAAAATAACATTGCATAGTGTAACTTACATGACGATTACACAGTAAAACAACGTAACATAGTATAACTTACATGACGATTACTCAGTAAAATAACGTAACATAGTGTAACTTACATGACGATTACTCAGTAAAATAACGTTGCATAGTGTAACATACATGACGATTACTCAGTAAAATAACGCTGCATAGTGTAACATACATGACGATTACTCAGTAAAATAACGCTGCATAGTGTAACTTACATGACGATTACCCAGTACAATAACGTGACATAGTGTAACTTACATGACGATTACTCAGTACAATAACGTAACATAGTGTTTCTTACATGACGATTACCCAATACAATAATGTAACATAGTGTAACTTACATGACGATTACCCAGTACAATAACGTAACATAGTGTAACTTACATGACGATTACTCAGTACAATAACGTAACATAGTATAACTTACATGACGATTACTCAGTAAAATAACGTAACATAGTGTAACTTACATGACGATTACTCAGTAAAATAACGTAACATAGTGTAACTTACATGACGATTACCCAGTAAAATAACGTAACATAGTGTAACTTACATGACGATTACACAGTAAAACAACGTAACATAGTATAACTTACATGACGATTACCCAGTAAAATAACGTTGCATAGTGTAACTTACATGACGATTACACAGTAAAACAACCTATCATAGTATAACTTACATGACGATTACCCAGTAAAATAACGTTGCATAGTGTAACTTACATGACGATTACACAGTAAAATAACGTTGCATAGTGTAACTTACATGACGATTACACAGTAAAACAACGTAACATAGTATAACTTACATGACGATTACTCAGTAACATAACGTTGCATAGTGTAACTTACATGACGATTACACAGTAAAACAACGTAACATAGTATAACCTACATGACGATTACCCAGTAAAATAACGTAACATAGTGTAACTTACATGACGATTACTCAGTAAAATAACGTTGCATAGTGTAACATACATGACGATTACTCAGTAAAATAACGCTGCATAGTGTAACATACATGACGATTACTCAGTAAAATAACGCTGCATAGTGTAACTTACATGACGATTACCCAGTACAATAACGTAACATAGTGTAACTTACATGACGATTACACAGTAAAACAACGTAACATAGTATAACCTACATGACGATTACCCAGTAAAATAACGTAACATAGTGTAACTTACATGACGATTACTCAGTAAAATAACGTTGCATAGTGTAACATACATGACGATTACTCAGTAAAATAACGCTGCATAGTGTAACATACATGACGATTACTCAGTAAAATAACGCTGCATAGTGTAACTTACATGACGATTACCCAGTACAATAACGTAACATAGTGTAACTTACATGACGATTACCCAGTACAATAACGTAACATAGTGTAACTTACATGACGATTACCCAATACAATAACGTAACATAGTGTAACTTACATGACGATTACTCAGTAAAATAACGTTGCATAGTGTAACTTACATGACGATTACCCAGTACAATAACGTAACATAGTGTAACTTACATGACGATTACTCAGTACAATAACGTAACATAGTATAACTTACATGACGATTACCCAGTAAAATAACGTAACATAGTGTAACTTACATGACGATTACTCAGTAAAATAACGTAACATAGTGTAACTTACATGACGATTACCCAGTAAAATAACGTAGCATAGTGTAACTTACATGACGATTACCCAGTAAAATAACGTAACATAGTGTAACTTACATGACGATTACTCAGTAAAATAACGTAACATAGTGTAACTTACATGACGATTACCCAGTAAAATAACGTAACATAGTGTAACTTACATGACGATTACTCAGTAAAATAACGTAACATAGTGTAACTTACATGACGATTACCCAGTAAAATAACGTTGCATAGTGTAACTTACATGACGATTACTCAGTAAAATAACGTTGCATAGTGTAACTTACATGACGATTACCCAGTAAAGCAGCAACGTTTAGAGTCTAGACAAGTCACATTTAAAAGCTTACGCTACGTACTTTCAGATAATCGTACACTTCAAATTTGGGGATCTATAAGCAGCTCAATGTCTAACAGTGGTTGCAACAATATTTTAGATTTGACTTCTCAAACTATGCTATTATCTATTATCATAGTATGGTTATACAATGGTTCTCACAAATGCAATTCGGATTCGATCCTCGGACCGGGAAGTATGTGAGATGGTACAGTGGTCGCCAGATCGGACGGGTGGGTTTTCTCCGGATACTCCGGTTTCCTCCCACACAAATGACCACATTTAAGCTTTCATCTGCGCCCAACGAGAGTGATTAATATAATCGCAATCGTTGTAAAATAAATAAAGCTTAAATAAAATTACTACGCAATATTGCTTCACTGTTCTTTATTCAGTCTTGTCTGGTCAGGACTGGTCTGGTCTGGTCAGGTCTGGTCTGATCTGGTCTGGTCTGGTCTGGTCAGGACTGGTCTGGTCTGGTCTGGTCAGGACTGGTCTGATCTGGTCTGGTCAGGACTGGTCTGATCTGGTCTGGTCAGGACTGGTCTGGTCTGCTCTGGTCTGGTCTGGTCAGGACTGGTCTGATCTGGTCTGGTCAGGATTGGTCTGGTCTGGTCAGGACTGGTCTGATCTGGTCTGGTCAGGACTGGTCTGGTCTGGTCTGATCTGGTCTGGTCAGGACTGGTCTGGTCTGGTCAGGACTGGTCTGATCTGGTCTGGTCAGGACTGGTCTGGTCTGGTCTGATCTGATCTGGTCAGGACTGATCTGGTCTGGTCAGGACTGGTCTGGTCGGGTCAGGTCAGGACTGGTCTGATCTGGTCTGGTCAGGACTTATCTGATCTGGTCTGGTCAGGACTGATCTGGTCTGGTCAAGACTGGTCAGGAAAGGACTTGTCTGGTCAGGACTGGTCTGATCTGTTCTGACCAAGTCCATAACCTACAGCCAGTCGGCACTAGGATAAACTCAAAGAACAACACACACAAGCAGAGAAGGCAACCACTATATCCTGCTCTTTTCTTGTGTTCCAACGCTCGGCATGCTGCCCTTATTTAAAGCTATGTAACACATTATAGCAAATGGCCCATAACAACACATACTAGTAGTATGGATACACATTTAACTACAGTATGGCAACAATACGCCAGTAGCCTTACCGAAACAGAGAACTCCTCTTGGAAAGCAATGGTCCCTACTCTTGTCCAGCCAAAATACTTCATCATTTGTATCCTCAGAGGGTTAAGAGCATTCGTAATCTGGTTCACTTTAAATAGTGTGGAAAATAGATTGCTGTCAGACGTTGTTGCAGTTGTAGCGAAGTAGGAGAGCTAAAAGGTAATACAAATAGAGTTTATACACATTTTAAGCTTAGTTAGCTGAGTATATTTTCAAACAAGTTCATTCATCATCAGCCTCCGTCCGTCTTATGAGACGATGGGTTGCGCTCTTGTTGAGGAACATCTTCTGCGGTGACTGAGTAGGCCTGACAAATAAATTCAAACTTATATTAAATCAACAAGGCGCTTTGAGCACAGACATACCTAACTATATTATAAAGTTATGCTGTTCTCTTGATACAATTTTTGACTGGGTGTGGCTGCGGGTTTGGCTGGCTGAATGTAGTGTACGGTGTGGCACTGGGAAGGTGTAGTAGTTGCGAATTGCATTTCTTAATGCTTTTATTTCTTTTTTGGGTACTTTTTTGCATATCCATTATTATCCCCTTAATTGTAATCAAATATTTGTATCCTAATTGCAATGCTCTTATACTATATTCAGCCTCTGTGTTAATTACAAACTAGTATGTTGGGGCGGGCCGAAACTAATGTTGTTAAAACTTGTGGCCCAACCCTTTTGCTTCTCCATATTGTGCAAAAGATAGAAAAAACAAACATCTATTTGCACGAATAAATTATTGTCGTATATAAATAGAAATGTATTATATAAATACATTTATTTATTTATATATATGACACATTGTTAACCATGTAAGATTATGATATGTATGTAATATGTATAATCGTCTGCTATTATTTTCGCGCCTAAATTATCAATTCTCTGTTTGCGCGGGAACACAGATGTTTGGCGCCGTTATGTCTGTTATAGATGTTAATTCTACTATTTAAAGGCCTGCAGGTTGACCTATATTTGACCTTAAACACACGAGGAATAGCGGTACAAATCTGACGGTCGACGCACTAAACACACGAGGAATAGCGGTACAAATCTGACGGTCGACGCACATCGTATTTGCCACATGCGAGGCCCTGCATGGTATACATCTAATACATGAGCACCACTTATATCTATTATGACCCACGTACATATCAGAGGTTATAAATTGCTGAAATTGAAGTTCTGTATTTTTATAGTACTTACAACTGGTATAAACAATTCAACTCCACTTATGGCCCAAATAAGGCTGGTTGCGCGGGTTAGGCAGCCAGTCCCTGCATTGCTGTACCACACATTCAGGCATCAGTTCCCTCTTATGCCAAGTACAGTCTCCTCTTCTAGCCGCTACTTTTCTCTCTATATATCTGACATCTTTCCATGCGCCACAATTATATAGCATTGCCCAAAACCTCCTGTATAGAAGCTTTCTCTCATGTGAATTTAGATTATGCGGTGGAAGATTATTAGCAGGCCACCAAAGTTGTTTGTTCTGTTCATTTATTATGCAAGGGGAACACAAGCACAGTGGACACTCAGCAACACCTTCAGCATGCTGAGGCATAGGGGGAGGTACGTAAGCAGCCTCTGCAACGGGCATGGCGGTGGCTGTTTCTTCTATTTCCATCTCTACGTCCCAGTTCTTATTTTGCAAGAAAGTCAGCAATTCTTTTCTCTGCTCATCAGTTACATACATTGTTATTTTACTCAATGGCATCTTGTAGAAATCGGCAGAATATGTGTAATACTCGTATGTTCAAGAGATTATAATTATAATATTATACATGTACTCATAGCATTCACTGTGATTATTATGTAGCATCAATATCGGTAAACACACACTGACACAGAGAAATATTTAAAATATAACAGAAAACTTGTGAATAATACTGTAGATATATAATTAAATGAAGTATGAAGGTTACCATATAACGAACACATATAGTTTATTCATATAAATACATACATATTATATACATGCATACACATTATCAGTCTCAGTGATTACGCTACGGCTGATGAGGCACCTACATAACATGTAATCTATGTCCCTGGGCTGATCTGGATTATGTAGTTTGAATACTCATAACTATCAATTTTCTTTACAATCAATAATATACGTTTACTTAAATTGTCAGGGCCTCATTTTGACTAATTCTCAGCTCACAGAGTGATCGTGCATATTAACCGTTAGAAAATACCTACATACGCCAAATTATACTGAATGTACTGCTACATTGTTGATACAGGCCACTAATCACATGGAACAGGTAGTAAAGTATAAATCTTTACAATTGGACGGGTCAAACTGCAGGCCTTTAAGAAATGAGAAATGATGAAGAAATGAGTGCATTTTTATCCAGCCAAGGAGGTATTAAGGAAATGATGTAACTCACTTTTAAGATATAAACTGTTTCTATGATAGTTAGAAAAATTAATATTTAAAGAAGTATTAACTCTTAAATATTAAAGTCATATTAAATAGGTGAACGGAAGATAATTAGGCCTTGTAAGAAACGATTGTTTTGGCTAATATATCTATTGCAATAGTTTGATAAAGAAAGGAAATTAGTATAGTCATAGGACTATTATGAACAGATTGAAATAGTGAGGCGAATAATAATATACAAGATATAACGAATATATGATAGATATAAAATAAAGGCGATTGTTGTAAATTATATTATACAAAGGAAAATGATAGACTGTGTTGAGTTATAAATTATTGAAGGACCGTAGAGAAACC
This sequence comes from Archivesica marissinica, assembly GCA_014843695.1. NCBI lineage: Eukaryota > Metazoa > Mollusca > Bivalvia > Venerida > Vesicomyidae > Archivesica > Archivesica marissinica. Next base: position 40,421,314 of record CM026396.1, read on the forward strand.
CCCTAGACAACTCCAGCGAGTCTACGATAGGATAGAACCTGGTTAGAGCATTACTGAAGGACCGTAGAGAAACCCCCTAGACAACTCCAGCTAGTCTACGATAGGATAGACCCTGGTTAGAGCATTATTGAAGGACCATAGAGAAACCCCCTAGACAACGCCAGCGAGTCTACGATAGGATAGACCCTGGCTAGAGCATTATTGAAGGACCGTAGAGAAACCCCCTAGACAACGCCAGCGAGTCTACGATAGGATAGACCCTGGTTAGAGCATTATTGAAGGACCGTAGAGAAACCCCCTAGACAACTCCAGCGAGTCTACGATAGGATAGACCCTGTTTAGAGCATTATTGAAGGACCGTAGAGAAACCCCCTAGACAACTCCAGCGAGTCTACGATAGGATAGACCCTGGTTAGAGCATTATTGAAGGACCGTAGAGAAACCCCCTAGACAACTCCAGCGAGTCTACGATAGGATAGACCCTGGTTAGAGCATTATTGAAGGACCGTAGAGAAACCCCCTAGACAACTCCAGCGAGTCTACGATAGGATAGACCCTGGTTAGAGCATTATTGAAGGACCGTAGAGAAACCCCCTAGACAACTCCAGCGAGTCTACGATAGGATAGACCCTGGTTAGAGCATTATTGAAGGACCGTAGAGAAACCCCCTAGACAACTCCAGCGAGTCTACGATAGGATAGACCCTGGTTAGAGCATTATTGAAGGACCGTAGAGAAACCCCCTAGACAACTCCAGCGAGTCTACGATAGGATAGACCCTGGTTAGAGCATTATTGAAGGACCGTAGAGAAACCCCCTAGACAACTCCAGCGAGTCTACGATAGGATAGACCCTGGTTAGAGCAT
>CM026396.1:40423178-40567955 GCA_014843695.1 Archivesica marissinica
GATATGTTGAACGTGTTGGGGCGTGATATGTTGAACGTGCTGGGGGCGTGATATGTTGAACGTGTTGGGGGCGTGATATGTTGAACGTATTGGGGCGTGATATGTTGAACGTGTTGGGGGGCGTGATATGTTGAACATGTTGGGGCGTGATATGTTGAACGTGTTGGGGCGTGATATGTTGAACGTGTTGGGGGGCGTGATATGTTGAACGTGTTGGGCGCGTGATATGTTGAACGTGTCGGGAGTATTCCACTATATGTTGATATTATCAGAAACTCAATACGGCCCAATTAATCGTCGATCGATATAATTTTGTTTACAGTCGCCTCCGCCGAGGCATTTGAGCGACTGGTTTTTCTAAGTAGTTTGCGTTGTCATCTATGTTGTTTATGTGGACAACTGGAAAGGCATCTTCATTCTTCTCAGAGTGTCAAGTCCTGTATCATTTTTCGAAGGGGTCCCTTGTAGGGCCACATCCCTCCACGATGCATCAGCTCACAGCAGCAATAATGGTTCCGGTTTCTTCGCTGGGGTCCTCACGCCATCTAGAAGTTTGCATCCTACCGTCTTCCTTGAAGGAAATCCGTCCTCTTGAATGAGCCGGCTAAAAGAAAACCAGCTATCCGCCGCCGCCAGCACTAAGTGTTGCTGTCTCGCCAAGTAGGGAAGTTAGTAGTAATTACGCTATATGTAAATGTATAGAGCCACGCGTTTCCGATGGCGCGGCTTCCGTCAGCGAAGTCCTTGACCCATATTCCTGCCTAGGTTATGACGTGCACATTGTGGAGGAGAGACCTGGTAATTAATGGTCTCGGTGTTAATATCTATTTATATGACTGACCAGCCAAAATATATCAACGCCTGGTTCCAGGCTAGGTAGTGGGTAGTACTTAATACACATGTTTTGTCCGTTAAATGTGTTTAGGAGGTTTTCCAATATCTGTATAATATAGTATGTCGCACAATAGATTGGCACTATAAAACTGATGATGGTATGATTATAACTGAATACTAACTGGATATAGCTGGCTACCACCAGATTATCCACCAGTTGCCGGCGTGCTTAGAATATGGTAATTAGCGTTATGGAACAATTAGCCTAGTGAATTCAGATTGGTTTCAGAATGAAAATGATCTATCTGAATGTCATGGTGAATTGATTGGCTAATGTTGTCCTTACGAGAATGTGTTGTGATATAAAATAGCACTCTGTAATAATGGATATGGAAACAGATGGATCTGTAGTCCAGTGGTAACATGCTGGACTGGTAATCCAGGGATCGCAGGTTCGATCCCCCGTCTGACCATAATAAAATTAACAGTATTTCAGATGGGACGTTAAACCGAGGTCTCGTGTCGGTGCTTTACACCGTGCACATAAAAGAACCAGAGGAGACTCTGGAATGTGTCTCTGTCTGTATCATTGCACTATCCTCCAAAATCTAAAATTACTAATCTCTTCAGGAGGCGTCGCTCATATGGGCAACCAGTAGCGACGATAAATAAACGTAATACACACACAATAATGGATACGGCATTGCTGGTTACTATCGATACACGTTTAAAATGTTGTAGAACTGATCCATTCTAAAATTACTATTTAACTCTTTCATCGTCGAATAAATTCAGAGCATTTGCAAACAACATACTATAGAGCCAGATCGGCCGCGGCGTAACACATCAGGATATATATTGTTTGGTATTATAGAGCCAGATCAGCCGCGGCGTAACACATCAGGATATATATTGCTTGGTATTATAGAGCCAGATCAGCCGCGGCGTAACACATCAGGATATATATTGCTTGCTTCCTCCGCCGAGGCATTTGAGCGACTGGTTTTTCTAAGTAGTTTGCGTTGTCATCTATGTTGTTTATGTGGACAACTGGAAAGGCATCTTCATTCTTCTCAGAGTGTCAAGTCCTGTATCATTTTTCGAAGGGGTCCCTTGTAGGGCCACATCCCTCCACGATGCATCAGCTCACAGCAGCAATAATGGTTCCGGTTTCTTCGCTGGGGTCCTCACGCCATCTAGAAGTTTGCATCCTACCGTCTTCCTTGAAGGAAATCCGTCCTCTTGAATGAGCCGGCTAAAAGAAAACCAGCTATCCGCCGCCGCCAGCACTAAGTGTTGCTGTCTCGCCAAGTAGGGAAGTTAGTAGTAATTACGCTATATGTAAATGTATAGAGCCACGCGTTTCCGATGGCGCGGCTTCCGTCAGCGAAGTCCTTGACCCATATTCCTGCCTAGGTTATGACGTGCACATTGTGGAGGAGAGACCTGGTAATTAATGGTCTCGGTGTTAATATCTATTTATATGACTGACCAGCCAAAATATATCAACGCCTGGTTCCAGGCTAGGTAGTGGGTAGTACTTAATACACATGTTTTGTCCGTTAAATGTGTTTAGGAGGTTTTCCAATATCTGTATAATATAGTATGTCGCACAATAGATTGGCACTATAAACTGATGATGGTATGATTATAACTGAATACTAACTGGATATAGCTGGCTACCACCAGATTATCCACCAGTTGCCGGCGTGCTTAGAATATGGTAATTAGCGTTATGGAACAATTAGCCTAGTGAATTCAGATTGGTTTCAGAATGAAAATGATCTATCTGAATGTCATGGTGAATTGATTGGCTAATGTTGTCCTTACGAGAATGTGTTGTGATATAAAATAGCACTCTGTAATAATGGATATGGAAACAGATGGATCTGTAGTCCAGTGGTAACATGCTGGACTGGTAATCCAGGGATCGCAGGTTCGATCCCCCGTCTGACCATAATAAAATTAACAGTATTTCAGATGGGACGTTAAACCGAGGTCTCGTGTCGGTGCTTTACACCGTGCACATAAAAGAACCAGAGGAGACTCTGGAATGTGTCTCTGTCTGTATCATTGCACTATCCTCCAAAATCTAAAATTACTAATCTCTTCAGGAGGCGTCGCTCATATGGGCAACCAGTAGCGACGATAAATAAACGTAATACACACACAATAATGGATACGGCATTGCTGGTTACTATCGATACACGTTTAAAATGTTGTAGAACTGATCCATTCTAAAATTACTATTTAACTCTTTCATCGTCGAATAAATTCAGAGCATTTGCAAACAACATACTATAGAGCCAGATCGGCCGCGGCGTAACACATCAGGATATATATTGTTTGGTATTATAGAGCCAGATCAGCCGCGGCGTAACACATCAGGATATATATTGCTTGGTATTATAGAGCCAGATCAGCCGCGGCGTAACACATCAGGATATATATTGCTTGGTATTATAGAGCCAGATCAGCCGCGGTCTAACACATCAGGATCTATATGGTTTGCTATTCGGACAGGCGATTCAGTTCCATTGTCTGAAGAGCAATCAGCATATATCCTAATCAGATGGCACGTTCTTCGGGTGCGAAAAAACCCGGCGTTCGAGCTCCACTGGGGCAGTTACGATTGTGCCCTTAGGCAAGGCATTTACTTTCCACGTTGCCTTTTCTCGCCCCCTCTTGGCAATGGATTCCATCAGCAAAGAGGTCTCGAGAGTGATTAATATAAGTTTTAAGAACTTGTTTCGCAATCGAGCTAAAATTCATTTGTATAGACTATTATGAATGACCTATGATTGTTACGATTTCAACATAAGGTGAAACACTCTATTTAATGATTCTAGTGTGTACCGCTTTGTCTCGAGAGAATAGTGTTGTAAAACATCACTGACAATATAAAATAACACTACTAGATCGATGATACTGTTAAACCGAGGTCTCGTGTCGATGCTTTACACCGTGCACGTAAAAGAACCAGAGGAGACTCTGGAATGGGTCTCTGTCTGTATCATTGCACTATCCTCCAAAATCTAAAATGACTAATCTCTTCAGGAGGCGTCGCTCATGTGGGAAACCGGTAGCGACGATAAATAAACGTAAAACACGATGATACTCCACAGACGGATCTGTAGTTCAGTGGTTAAAACGTTGGACTGGTAATCCAGGGATCGCAGCTTCGATCCCCCATCTGACCATAATCAAATTAACAGTCTTTCAGATGGGACTTTAAACCGAGGTCTCGTGTTGGTGCCAAACACCGTGAACGTAAAAGAATCAGAGGAGACTCTGGAATGGGTCTCTGTCTGTATCATTGCACTATCCTCAAAAAATCTAAAATGACTAATCTCTTCAGGAGGCGTCGCTCATATGGGCAACCGGTAGCGAAGATAAATAAGCGTAAAGCACACACGATTATACTTCACACTATATACAAATATGCTAACAAGAGATGCATATTGCTTCACATTACTGCTACTAGAAGACATAGAAAACGCACACCTACATTATATGAGTATTATTACATTTAGTTTAATCATATTTTATTGCATTCATTCTATATATACACTGTACAGAACAAAACAAATGAACACACGTGTATAATTATGCATTTTGGAGAGGAATTAATATAAGTTTTCTGAAAACTTGTTTTCCAATCCAAACCATCCACAATTTATGTAATTTGTAACATTTTTGTGTGTTATACATGTGAATGTATTGGAATAAATACTGTTTAAACCAAGTATGCATCGTATATACGATTTAGGTTATTGTTGTGCATAAGAATTGTCAATAAATGTTGAAGCAAATGGGTTGGGCCACACGTTTTAACAACATTAGTTACGGCCCTCCCCAAAGTACTAGATTATAACAACCAAAGTGACTGAATATATGAGTTGTGCAAATACTAAAATTGATGATTACTAATATAACAGGAAAATTAGCAAAATTTAGATAACAAGAATTTAGAACAAAAAAACCAACTAACAATACCAACACAAAAGGGATTAAGAAATGGAATTGATTATAGCTACTCCAATAAAGTGCCCCATAGTACAAAGTTCCCCAGCCAGCCACACCCGTCACCACTCCCTGGATATTGTATTTATTGCTGAAAGTGTCGAGTCGTTTTAATATATTTTTGAACTGAAAATGAGTGAAAATAAATTCATTTTCTTCGGCTGCTAAGTTTTCGAAACCAAACAGTAGCTTCCTTGTACGTAAGGGATGATAAGTACGCGTCTTTTTGAATAATACACGCCTGGGATTTACATAGAATATACAGCGAAATAGATAGTGTACCGCATCCTCAATTTCGTTAAGCTGACACAAACATTTGGGACTATCGCGTAAATGATTATTATAAAGATCTGAATGCAGGTTGCTACACGCATTTCGAATGCGAGCATGGTATACTTGCTCACAACGGTTTCCAGATTTAAAGTATGATGGTACTATCGGTTGTTTGAAGATTTAATTCAACTTTGCTTTAAATAATGACAGTGTATTTATATTATGAATATTTATATATATTATTATATGAAAACGAAATACGAAGGATTCCATCAAAGATATATCACATCTTTATTACAAAACACAAACTAAAAATATTCCAAAATGTTTAAAACAATGTATTTATATAGTTATTGTTTTTAATGTAAAGTGTGCGTTTTCTATGTCCTCTAGTATACTTGTACTATACTGTAAAGATAAAAAACGTTCAATTCTTCTTCTTTTTTTTATTATTATTGTTTTTTATTCCTCATAATTTCATGGTATTATTAACATAATATATATACAGATAAGTACATAGCATGACAGTATCAACGTTATGCATTACTTAATATATTATGTACATAGTCATTATTATAAACAAATGAGGTTTTTATATATGTTGTGGGGGGACTATAAAAATATGTTTATGGGATCAGTGTAGACATGAAAATTAATGTCGACAAATAGAGGTTATATAAGGTATTTATGTAAACCATTATGATTGATATGTGTAGTAATATGGGTAGCTATCGTTGGGGATTGGTGTAGGGGACACTGATAGAGAAGGATAAAGATGGATAGTGGAATGGAGATAGGAGGGATCCTTATATATTATATTGTATATTCTGTGTTCATTTAAGTATTTTTAGATTTCAATATGACAATGAGGGGAATATATGGTGTATAATTGACACTGTATTATATATATCCATACCCTTATGAATGTGTTTATATTTGACGGTTTTTATGCTAATAAATGGGTAACACGTAATAATTGACTTGTCATATTACTGACTGGAAAAAGTATTTCCATTTATTGTCATACATTTCCATTTTATCTTTAATTGTTGCAATGGTTTCTTCGAGTTTTATAGTTTGATTCAGATATAGATTAAACATGCTAATTGATGGTATTTCTGAATTACATGTACACTTGAAAATAAAGTATTTTGCTAATAGAATTATGAAGTTTATGACAGGTTTTGATTTACTAGAATTTGCAGTATTTGCATTGCAGAATGATATATTTTCATAGGATAGATTTGATAACTGTTCCAATCTTCTAGAATGTAGAAGTTTTTTTTATTTCAGACCAAAATGGTTGCACAATATTACATTCCCAAAACATATGTTTATTTGAGTCGATTGACATCAGACAAAACTCGCAGAGATTATATGGTTTTAGTTTACATTTGAATAAAAAAGAGTTATTCGGCACAATTCGCATGAGATATTTATATTGGAATGCCCTAAGTTTTGTACTTATTGTATATCTATATGGTATTGAAAATATTTGCCTCCATTCTATATCTTGTTTGTCTAATTCGTGTTCCCATTTAATAATGTGTTTCAATTGTGTTAACCTCATTGCTTCAATTTGTTTATTATATAATATTTTATTAATATTTTTTAATAATAATATTTTGTTAATTAGATAGCTTGGTATGTTGTTGTCTGCTACTTCTGTCTTCAGCCTTATTTTCCATTCATTTTTTATGTTTCCTATTAATGTGTAGTATTTCATATAATCTCTATTGTCTATATTGTATAAAGCTATAATGTTATCAAAAGTGTAAAAGTCTTTTATTCTATAATCATATATATGATGTGTGAACATAATTCCTTTATTAAACCATTCCTTGTAGAAAAATGGATTACTGTTTGCGTTTTTAAATTGTGAATTGTGCCATAAAATGGTATTAGATATATTAATACTTGTTGTAGTATAGTTAATTTTGCTCCATGCAACTATTATATTATTTAAAAAATGGTAGCGATTTGTGATTTTACTAGCATTTATTGGGTTAATATTACTTTTAAATATCAAATCTCCTCCATACTTCTCTAGTTCAGCGTTGTATGCTAGTTTTAAGTGACTTTGTTTACCTTTTAGTCGTTTAAACCATGAACATTTCAAGGAATTTATGAATGCATGTATATTAATCATTTTAAGTCCGAAATTTTCGTATGTTTGTATTATAGTTTTCGTCGATATTTTATCCGGTTTTCCATCCCAAAGAAAGTCGTACATTATGTTATTTATTTCTGTAATTATTTCCTCTGCTGGTGTTTCGAGCACTGTTAATGGATATACAAGCTTTGGGAAGGCAAACGTTTATAAGACTGTTATCTTACCAATTAGAGTTAGATTCCATGTTGTCCAGTTATTTAAGCTGTAATGATTTAATTCTTCTTGTCCATTTTAGCATCATGTTAAGTGTTATCCGTAATTACCTTATTCAATCTAAACAATAATTTTCTTGGACTTGCAACGCATTGCTAGGTAAGGCCAAAAAAGCACCTGTGTTTGGGGTTTATTTCCGGAAATATTAGGGTAGGGAGATTTATATTTATTCCCTCCCCCCCCCCATTTTTATTAAATCTGAGTGTAGGTTGAATATTTTACATTTTTCTTACCATGTCCACCCTAATTGAGGTCAGAACGTTGAGTGATGGCGGGTTGCATGCTCAGGAAAATATCCTCGCTGCATGTAATGCAGACCATGATGTTGTCATTGATAGCCAGTACGCTGTCAGCTGCATATTGTGGCTGGTGAGGAAAGTCCAGTAATCTGAACGAACACAGTTCGGTTGCTGTCATTGAATGACGGAGGTGTTGCTACCATGCATTGAATGACGGAGGTGTTGCTACCATGCATTGAATGACGGAGGTGTTGCTACCATGCATTTTCTCGGCGGACGGTTTACGATTATCCAGAATACTTGTTAAAATATATTCTTTTATTAATTTTTGAATGGAAACCGCTGTATTGCCTGGTTTATACGTGATATATTAGGCTTTGTTGTAACGGTTTTGCCTAGTTTATACGTGATATATTAGGCTTTGTTGCAACGGTTTTGCCTAGTTTATACGTGATATATTAGGCTTTGTTGTAACGGTTTTGCCTAGTTTATACGTGATATATTAGGCTTTGTTGCAACGGTTTTGCCTAGTTTATACGTGATATATTAGGCTTTGTTGCAACGGTATTGCCTAGTCTATACGTGATATATATACGGCATTGTTGCAACGGTTTTGCCTAGTTTATACGTGATATATTAGGCTTTGTTGCAACGGTTTTGCCTAGTTTATACGTGATATATATACGGCTTTGTTGCAACGGTTTTGCCTAGTTTATACGTGATATATATACAGCTCTGTTGCAACGGGTTTGCCTAGTTTATACGTGATATATATACGGCTTTGTTGCAACGGTTTTGCCTAGTTTATACGTGATATATAAGGCTTTATTGCAACGGTGTCAGAGACCAGTATACCAGTGAGGCAATGCTTAGCAATGATGATTGGTTCCCGGTGTCAATGACCAGTATATCAGTGATACAATGCTTAGCAATGATGATTGGCTCCCGGTGTCAGTGACCAGTATATCAGTGATACAATGCTTAGCAATGATGATTGGTTCCCGGTGTCAGTGACCAGTATATCGGTGATACAATGCTTAGCAATGATGACTTGCTCCCGGTGTCAGTGACCAGTATATCAGTGATACAATGCTTAGCAATGATGATTGGTTCCCGGTGTCAGTGACCAGTATATCAGTGATACAATGCTTAGCAATGATGATTGGTTCCCGGTGTCAGTGACCAGTATATCAGTGATACAATGCTTAGCAATGATGATTGGTTCCCGGTGTCAGTGACCAGTATATCAGTGATACAATGCTTAGCAATGATGATTGGTTCCCGGTGTCAGTGACCAGTATATCGGTGATACAATGCTTAACAATGATGATTGGCTCCCGGTGTCAGTGACCAGTATATCAGTGATACAATGCTTAACAATGATGACTTGCTCCCGGTGTCAATGATCTGTATATCAGTGATACAATGCTTAACAATGATGACTTGCTCCCGGTGTCAATGATCTGTATATCAGTGATACAATGCTTAACAATGATGACTTGCTCCCGGTGTCAATGATCTGTATATCAGTGATACAATGCTTAGCAATGATGACTTGCTCCCGGTGTCAATGATCTGTATATCAGTGATACAATGCTTAACAATGATGACTTGCTCCCGGTGTCAATGATCTGTATATCAGTGATACAATGCTTAACAATGATGACTTGCTCCCGGTGTCAGTGACCAGCATAGCAGTGGTCATTGAGTGCCATGTGTCTTGTAGTCTACGTCAGTGCTTATGATTACTGACTGCCTTAAGTCAAAGGAATCCTACAAAAGCCGAGCGGCTTATTGGAAAGCGCAATTAATTTGTTGTTCTCCATTAAGTGTCTCGCTAATTTGAAATATGTTCTGTTAGTTGCATTCTAATTTGTGTTAGTACTGGGCAGTTTCGCGAAAACTTCATTATTCCAGCTGTTTTATGACAATTCGCGAGATCTTTTATAGTATACACTGAACCGAATTTCTAAACGTCCACCTGATATTGTATAACAGTTGAAGACAATCAACAAGTAAAGACCATAGTAGAATGCCGTCTGTTGAAAAGTCGTGCAACCTGGAAACACGATGGAAATGATTTAGAATGATATTAAAATATGACATTGTATGATTCATTACAAAATGTACTTGAAATATCGAATTTAATTACAACGCTGAACATACCTGTCTGATAGAAGTGCCTGTATCAAGCATACCGACAGCTCGCCCGCTTTCCTCAATGGTCATTCTCGCCATATTTTCTGTTTTATCGGTTACGGGTCGCACATAGAATAAATTGCAATCAAATTGAGCACTCACCATGCCGTGCACGTGGTCCTCATGCCAACACTTAGGATTCGAACCTTCCGTTCCGCTTGGTCAGCCATGACAATAAATTGGTGTTTTCTTAGTGTACATTGATAGAGTATGGTGGATAACAATAGACTACCAATAGTTGGACTAATACACAGATCCGTTACCCTAAGCTCACAATTTATTAGGTGGACGTTTAGAAATTCGGTTCAGTGTAATGCCCTAGAAAGATAAACTATGTAACAGTTGAATTTACCAATACACTCATTGGCGCTATATATAGAGCAACTTTATGAAAATCAAAGGCAGCATATCGCCGAGGACTAACAATGATGGAGTGGCTGGGGTTTTTTTATTGACAATCTTAAACAATATATATAGCTGATATAATTGAATAACATTCTTAAGAATTTATAATTTAATAACATTCTTAGAAACTTTTAAATACGTATTTGGATGGGAATGTATTTGTAGAAATCATGATTGGAAAAATGCATGTATTAAGTGGATTATGCGTCCTATTTGGAAACAATCTGCATTGTGTGCAAGCGGATAAGAAGCCTTTGTATGTAGGTGTGTTGATGGAGCAATCCAAGCACTGGTTCTCCATGTATTCACATTTCGTAGAATTAATTTTCCAGAGCGCGCTGCAGAGGGTGCATAATACATCAGACATACTGTCGGAATATGAAATCAAATTTATCTTCAGAGATACACAGGTATGTGCAAATTGGATGCAGCCATATTATAACTATGAACTGTCGCGATAAAAGTAACAACAGTTTATTGAGCAGTCATAATTTGTAGCTAACACTTAATATGTAGACATAAATTCAGTTTTCAGTTTGTTTATTTTCATATTCTCAGGAAGCAGATTTGCAACAACATGAGATATTCATAACATAACAAATATATATACAGTACATACATCGACGTGATACATGGCATTTATATATATATACAATACATCGTCGTGATACATGGTATTTATATATATATACAGTACATACATCGACGTGATACATGGTATTTATATATATATACAGTACATACATCGACGTGATGCATGGCATTTATATATATATATAGTACATACATCGACGTGATACATGGATTTATATTATATATATATACAGTACATACATCGACGTGATACATGGCATTTATATATATATACAGTACATACATCGACGTGATACATGGCATTTATATATATATACAGTACATACATCGACGTGATACATGGCATTTATATATATATACAGTACATACATCGACGTGATACATGCATTTATATATATATACAGTACATACATCGACGTGATACATGGCTTTAAAATATATACAGTACATACATCGACGTGATACATGGCATTTATATATATATACAGTACATACATCGACGTGATACATGGCATTTATATATATATACAGTACATACATCGACGTGATACATGGCATTTATATATATATACAGTACATACATCGACGTGATACATGGCATTTATATATATATACAGTACATACATCGACGTGATGCATGGCATTTATATATATATACAGTACATACATCGACGTGATACATGGCATTTATATATATATACAGTACATACATCGACGTGATACATGGCATTTATATATATATACAGTACATACATCGACGTGATACATGGCATTTATATATATATACAGTACATACATCACCGTGATACATGGCATTTATATATATATATATCAGTACATACATCGCCGTGATACATGGCATTTATATATATATACAGTACATACATCGACGTGATACATGGCATTTATATATATATACAGTACATACATCGACGTGATACATGGCATTTAAATATATATACAGTACATACATCGACGTGATACATGGCATTTATATATATATACAGTACATACATCGACGTGATACATGGCATTTATATATATATACAGTACATACATCGACGTGATACATGGCATTTATATATATATACAGTACATACATCGACGTGATACATGGCATTTATATATATATACAGTACATACATCGACGTGATACATGACATTTATATATATATACAGTACATACATCGACGTGATACATGGCATTTATATATATATATACAGTACATACATCGACGTGATACATGGCATTTATATATATATACAGTACATACATCGACGTGATACATGGCATTTATATATATATACAGTACATACATCGACGTGATGCATGGCATTTATATATATATACAGTACATACATCGACGTGATACATGGCATTTATATATATATACAGTACATACATCGACGTGATACATGGCATTTATATATATATACAGTACATACATCGACGTGATACATGGCATTTATATATATATACAGTACATACATCGACGTGATACATGGCATTTATATATATATACAGTACATACATCGACGTGATGCATGGCATTTATATATATATATACAGTACATACATCGACGTGATACATGGCATTTATATATATATACAGTACATACATCGACGTGATGCATGGCATTTATATATATATACAGTACATACATCGACGTGATACATGGCATTTATATATATATATACAGTACATACATCGACGTGATACATGGCATTTATATATATATACAGTACATACATCGACGTGATACATGGCATTTATATATATATACAGTACATACATCGACGTGATACATGGCATTTATATATATATACAGTACATACATCGACGTGATACATGGCATTTATATATATATACAGTACATACATCGACGTGATACATGGCATTTATATATATATACAGTACATACATCGACGTGATGCATGGCATTTATATATATATACAGTACATACATCGACGTGATGCATGCATTTATATATATATACAGTACATACATCGACGTGATACATGGCATTTATATATATATACAGTACATACATCGACGTGATACATGGCATTTATATATATATACAGTACATACATCGACGTGATACATGGCATTTAAATATATATACAGTACATACATCGACGTGATACATGGCATTTATATATATATATAGTACATACATCGTCGTGATGCATGGCATTTATATATATATACAGTACATACATCGACGTGATGCATGGCATTTAAATATATATACCGTACATACATCGACGTGATGCATGGCATTTATATATATATACAGTACATACATCGACGTGATACTAGGCATTTATATATATACAGTACATACATCGACGTGATACATGGCATTTAATATATATACATACATATTACTCTCCGGATACATGGCATTTAAATATATATACAGTACATACATCGACGTGATACATGGCATTTATATATATATACAGTACATACATCGACGTGATACGTGGCATTTAAATATATATACAGTACATACATCGTCGTGATACATGGCATTTCATATATTGTACGACATACATCGTGACTTGATACGTGGCATTTATATATATACTTATACATCGTCGTGATACATGCTGGCATTTAATATTACAGTACATACATCGACGTGATGCATGGCATTTAACCCTTTCCCTCATAGAAGCACCTCTTGACGCCATTACCAATACGACATACATTGACAATGTAGTAGCCAAACCAATGTTCATAATGCAGGCTAGAATCTCATGTAGTCCCAGTAATATCTATGGAGGTGGGATTGATATGGCCACTACTTATCCACTAAAATGATAGCTAAATGGCTGTCGTTTGTATGGAGATATAATAGTATATTAACCTAAATCTCTATGAAGGAAAGGGTTAATTCAATACAGAATCAAACGTTTCTGAAATAAAGACAAATTGTATGTATGTATGTATGTTCCTTTAATGTCAAACCCCTCGCGGGGACATATACATGTTTTCCTGGGCAATGTGTGTGAGGTGCCTTGCTCAATGACACTACATACGTGGCCTGACCGAGTATCGAACCCGGGACCGTTCGATTCCAAATCCGAAGCTCTACCACTGGACCACTGGACCACTGGACCACTGGACCACGGACGCCATTGTAAATGTTATACGTATTTTTAACTAAGATAAGGAAGCATAAGTTGATATATCCGAGAATTATGTTGTAATAACTTTACTACACGTACAACTTCATAGTATGATTCTGGAACGTCCAAAATATGGTCAACGTTGTCTATTATATCCTAGTAATTCAAATGTGCTTTTTGCATTAGTATAATCTTACTCTTTTTAAACGATCAATAAGTATGTGTGTTTTACGTTTATTTGAAGAGATTAGTCATTTTAGATGTTTGGTGGATAGTGCAATGATACAGACAGAGACCCATTCCAGAGTCTCCTCTGGTTCTTTTATGTGCACGGTGTAAAGCACCGACACGAGAACTCGGTTTAAAGACCTATCTGAAAGACCGTTGGTTTAAACAGTATTTATTCCAATAAATTTACATGTATAACACAAAAAAATGTTACAAATTACATAAATTGTGAATGGTTTGGATTGGAAAACAAGTTTTCAGAAAACTTATATTAATTCCTCTCCAAACAAAGTACCGTTAATTTCATATGGGTCAGACGGGGGATCGAACCTGCGATCCCTGGATTACCAGTTCAACTTGTTAATCATTGGACTACATATACGGCTGGGTACCGATCAATTAAAGCGTTCACTATGCTTTTACATTACGTTTAGTTATACTGTTAGGAAATGCCCAGTATTAGTATTTCTACATACGGCTAATTGTATATGTATGTTCATTAACATATTTGTTATATATATATTTTATGTGTTATCGTCTGACACTTATGAGTATCAATAATTATTGACAGTATATTAAAGCGACATTACATCGCAAAAAGCCAAAATAATGCACTGTGCACGTATTACTGCATTGCTACTACAAATTCTTCCGAATACATTCGAACACTAACATTGAATCAATAAACAGTGTGTTTGTGGTCTACAAACTTTCAAAAGTGAATGTAGGATTTCATATACCGGTCATCCACGCTCCTGAATTGACATTTCTGTGTCATTGTAGTCAATTCTAAACGCTTGATACTGTCGCTTAGAGATAATAAATTTAACTAAGATTAGTCTACAAATAACTATGCATAGGCTCAAATGTGAGATATAACGGTAAATCTCGTTATTCGTGATACACAGGTTGAATTACGCATGTATGTCGACCATATTTACATTATTTTGTATTGTCAACAAACCGCGTATACGACGCTTGTTTATTAGTTGAAAAACTCAGTTTTTGAGGCAAATATTTGGGGGGAAATTATACCGTAAAATAGGAAATTACATTCTGTATAAATTTACGCGTTCACTTGTGTTTTGTCGCTTTAAATCATATATTAAGAAGATATAGTTGTTTATATAAATAGTGATGGTACATTGTCAAAGAGGTAAAATTCAACATTAAGATAATTTCATAATTCTTGTTTTTTTACCTATTAAATAAATGTACCCCGAGTGCGATTTACCTGGATATTGCTTCTTTTGAATTCTAAATTACGTTAAATTTACTGAGCGTTGATTTATAAAATTTACTCATTTGAGGAAGATGTGTTTTGTTTTCACAAGTGCTCCGTAGTTCGTATGAAGAGTGTGAAAGTTTCGTCGTAATTTTCAACAATTCTCGTTAACCCATTCAACACAGACTAGATCAACGGCGTATTGACAATAGGTTATCCCTTATGTCCCGTCCTTCTCGCCATTGCCATTCCTTAAGCTATAGGTTAATTACAGAAACTACAGACTACTACAAGTTTTCCTTTTTCCCAAGAACAATCTACCATTGGAACCATCTCCCTCCTGACATTGTCCATCTCCCTACCATAGAGCAATTCAATACGGCAGTTTGCCATATTTATCATGCCAGTCCCTAGTTGTTCTTCGCAGCTGCTTTTAAACTTTTACCACAATTTATTTTCATTACTTTCTTAAATTATACTTTTAACTACTCATACTTTTAACTTCTTTGCGGTTTTTGACGCACACCATGTCTACGTCCCCGCGAAGGGTTCGACATTAACGGGAGAGAGATTCAACACAAAGTAATTGCGCATGCTATTTTTAGACCAATAAATTAATAAGAAAAATTATATTTGGACTAGTTCAGTTATCAAAATGGGTAATTTTGTCAAACAATAGTAATATTATTCGCAAAAAAGTGCAGATCCTGATGAGACAACTCCTCACGAGCCGGCTCATCTTGATCTACACTTTTTGTAAGCTTATTTAGAGGTATGTGGTGTTGAAATGGGTAACACACACTAGCTGGTTGAAAGCACATGGCTGTATTTAATAAGCTCTATCAAATGTCGTTTGGTAGGAGCCCTCGTTAATATTGAATTGTCCAAAACAATGGAAACGAAGCATTAACATTGGCACAAGATACATTTTTCACATGAAGGCCATCTTTTATAAGAGCATTCACTTTGCTCATCACATTTTCACTGGGTGATTCGGGCAAGTTCCTGATAGCGATATTCAGGGAAATATCTGAATCAGAGGCAGAGTTACCGGAACTGCCAGTGTTAATATTCTGGATCTTGTTGTTTAACTCGTCTATATCCGCCACAAACTCGGCTTTCACTGACTCCTTGAAGTCATCCAGAAGATTATCAACATCTTTGCGGATTCAGCTCAGTTCAGTGTTTACCCGCCTATCGAGTATTTGCGCCACCTTGTTGGAAATGCGCTGCTCTACCCAGATTCCAACTTTTCCATTCTTTCGGTTAGAGCCATGAACATCATTTTCATATCAGCTGACAATTTTCCGATGAGTTGTTCCACGGAGGGATTCGAATCCGCATGTACGTCCGCCTCGGTTACGACAATGGTAGGTGATCTTTTGGGAGACTCGTACAATGTACGCCTTGTCGTCTTCGTAACTTGAGGCTTCTTCACAGTTGATTCTAATTCCAAGTCCGTGTCACCATCCGCGGATCCGGGTGCAGAACGAGGTCGCTTTTTGGTCCTTATCAGTGGAGTGTCAACCTTCGTAATTCACTGTGAACTCATCACAGACTCCACGAAAGCCTCTGTGTCGTTACCGTTGTTAATGATCTGGTTTGACATATTAAGAACAGCAGTATAATACGTCCAATGGAGATTCTGGTCGCGATAATCAGACTATAATAGTAAAGTACGGTATTACAGGTGGAACGCACGTCGTATACTCCTAGTGTGGATTAGCATGCGGCTAAGTCAAGCGTGACGGATCGACCGTCAGGTGAAGGTTATACACAAAGGCGATTACTGAACGAGAAATCCAATACGATAAGTGCCAATACTGTTACTACAAACAGGTAGTAAAATAAAGTCATAAATCTATAAATATTCACCGTTTCCTGATAGAATCACTCAGAATTCCACACAACGTCTAAATAACACCACAATATAGCCTCCCGGGAATAACTAGCCCAAATTCGTCCCATAAAACTACAAAATCACAATATCTCTCGCCGCAAAAAATAAACAACCGTCTACTTTTCACAACCGGAAGAATGTTTATATGTCACTTGTTGTTGTAAATAGTATTTATTGATAGAAGAAGAAGAATGCTTTATTAAGACTTAAACTTTACATTGATATGTTGTACTGAAATACAGTATATCGCATATATAGATGTCACTGTAATTGGGATTGCATTTAGAAATGTTTTAAGATTTCGAGTAAGTAAAATTATATACTATAGTTCATCCCTATAGCCAATAATTATCACCTACATTTGTTGTCATAATTTTATACTTATGTTGTAGAATGTAATATTGCTATGTCACTAAAATCTGTATAGTTTATGTGAATAAAATATGTTTTTTTGTTTTATTTAATACAAATTTATTTTAGCTCGATTGCGAAACAAGTTATTTCAACTTATATAAATCACTCTCGAGACCTCATTCCTGATGGAATCCATCGCCACGAGGGAGAGAGAAGAGGCAACGTGGAATTTAAATGCCTTGCCTAAGGGCACAATCGTAACGGCTCCAGTGCGGCTCGAACTCCGGACCTTTCGCACCTGAAGCGAACGCGCATCCACTGCGCTATCACGACTTCCACAATAAAATATGTTCGTTCGTTCGTTCCTATCTGGTATATTGCCATACAGACGGTATATTGCCATACAGACGGTATATTGCCATACAGACCGGTATATTGCCATACAGACGGTATATTGCCATACAGACGGTATATTGCCATACAGACGGTATATTGCCATACAGACGGCATATTGCCATACAGACGGTATATTGCCATACAGACGGTATATTGCCATACAGACGGTATATTGCCATACAGACGGTATATTTCCATACAGACGGTATATTGCCATACAGACGGTATATTGCCATACAGACGGTATATTGCCATACAGACGGTATATTGCCATACAGACGGTATATTTCCATACAGACGGTATATTGCCATACAGACGGTATATTGCCATACAGACGGTATATTGCCATACAGACGGTATATTGCCATACAGACGGTATATTGCCATACAGACGGTATATTGCCATACAGACGTATCTTGCCATAGCAGACGGTAAGTGCCAGACAGACGGATATTGCCATACAGACGGTATATTGCCAGACAGACGAGTATATTGCCATAAGACTTTATAATTTCCATACAGACGGTGTATAATTGCCATACAGACGTATATTGCCATACAGACGTATATTGCCATATCAGACGGTATATTGCCCATACAGACCCTACATGATGTACAGACCAAGCTGTTTTTCTTATATTGTGTTTTAACTTTCCTCCAGAATGTTTTCGGACTTGTCTTTGCTAAATTAGCAATACGCTCACCATCCTGTTTAGCGAAACGCAATTTAAATTAATGTTTTATTTTTCTATATTGCCGTTTCTTATCAAAGAATGAAATTCTGTTTTCCAGCGATTTATTTCGATTGAAAATATTTCTTGCTACATTAAATTCCATGCGCGCTTCATAGCATTTACAGTAGTAACATCATTTAGCTGAATTAGTATCATGTCTTTTACGTCTGCTAATAACTATATTTAGCTAAATACAATTTGCGTTTGGTGTTGAATTCATGAGTGTGGCTAAAGGGTGTAAAGAAAGATTACTTTTAAATTGAATGCACTGGCTGCTTAGAACAAAAATTGTGATGCGCCGTGAAAATTTGATTGAAATTAACAATTGATCAGAAATGCTATTACTGGAACCCTTCATACATAAGGAAGTATTATAATATAGGTTTTTAGAACAGGAGCCCAGGGGGTCAGCCTAGCTGGAAAGTTAACCAATTTTCATGTATATAGCAATGGTCCATGTGCATGCCCATGTAAGGAAATGGACGTCTGGCATGCTCATTCTGGTGGGTGTGGTCAGGAGGGCCATGAGAAAGGAACCCCAAAATTGAGCTAGATCAGCTCATGAGCTAACCTGGTGAAACGTATTGTAACATGTCCGTCATAGTTCCAGCTATCACAAATGGCCACTGCCAGACATTTTCAGTGGTGGGTTGTGCCCGCCAGACTTCTATAACCGGTACCCCAAAATTGACCTAGATCAGCTCGTGAGGTAACCTGATGAAACCTACTGGAAAATGTTCGGCATAGTTCCAGGTATCATGAATGGCCATTGCCAGACATTTTTAGTGGTGGGTTGTGCCCGCCAGATACCCCCAAATGCCCCTACCCCCAAAATTGAGCTAGATCAGCTCGTGAGGTAACCTGATGAAACCTACTGGAAAATGTTCGGCATAGTTCCAGGTATCATGAATGGCCATTGCCAGACATTTTCAGTGGTGGGTTGTGCCCGCCAGACACCCCCAAATGCCCATACCCCCAAAATTGAGCTAGATCAGCCCATGAGTTAGGGGTTCGTTCTGATATGGCCGGTTTGTGGGCCGCCAGCGAGTTAATGAATGGTTACTGGTTGTCTACCAGCCTGGCACCAGGCATACAAGCATAGGATTCGGGAAATTACTGATGTTCATAAAAAATAGGTGTCTCATAAGTCAGAAATGCTTGGCCCTTTAAATAGGGGTGACACTATAATAAACAAACAAACACAATAATATAGTATATACAATGTATATATATATATAACAACAATTCTGAATGTTTGTGAATTCACCAAAAGGTGACACATAACAGAAATACACATTTAAATTCAGTGATTTTAAATGTAAATTATCTATGGTTGAGTGTGCCTGCTATATACCTCCTCCCCCATTCCAAATACAGAGCTAGATCTGAGTTAATGAGTTACCAAACTCGATGAAATTGACTGGAAAATGTTCAGCATAATACGTTATAGTCCTTAGATTATCTAGAGATGTTATCTCCTACAAGTAATCCCCGTCTTCCTTATCTGATTCTGAGTCTTCACTCCATGCTTTGCCATCTGAATCGCTCACTTGTCCATCAGTAGTTTCTACTTCCATCTCAGACTCTCTGTCGCCTTCAACCTCCATGTCCTCTGCATTGTTACTGCCATTCGTAAGCAAACTATTTGGTAGGGCTGGCCCTTCAAACCAGGTTGGCCTCAGGAGGTTGTCCCTCACATACCATCCATAATCAGTTGGTGACAAACCGTCCCCAGGAGATGCTGTCATGGCATGTGTCCACAACGCTGTAACATACCGCGTTCAAAGAATCTTCATCTCAAGGGTCCGTTGAGAAGGTGGCAGCAAGGCACAGTCGATACGTTTGATATTTACCAGTGGATTCTCCTGAAAGTCAATGAAAGGCATGATTAGAGCTGTTGTAACAGGGGCAGGTCGAGGATTTCTAAAGGGGACGTGCAGTCATCAGTTATGCAGCGTAGGTCCAGAACAGAGAACTGGGGGGGACCAATAGTCTACAGTTTACACTTAATATATGGATGCCGGCTGTGTGCACATTTTCTTCCACTATAACTTTGTTAATAATGGTCCGATTTGAAAAAATTAACATTCTACAGAGGTAAATTTTAGTGATTTTCAAAATTTAAATTTTACTGGTACGCCCTTCCATCCCCTCTAAATCTGCCCATGCTGTAAGGTATTCTAATTTTATAATGATGCTAATAGTAAAGGTTCTTGTACCTTAATTACCTGATCAACTTTGCCAGTCATTTGCATCAGTTTGTTGTATCGTGCTTCATTGACATCTTGAGTCTTGCTTTGTGCATACATGCGGCAGACAAACTCCGATGCGACATCCAGATCAACACTACCATGTACCTCGCCCATACTGATGAAGAGGTTAACGTAGCGACCAGTCCCGTCCTTCTCAATGAGGTCGAGGGGTTTAGTTTTGCCTGTCCTGAAAAATCAAGTACAAATTCAATCACTGCTCAAAATTTTTAATACGAATCCAGTTACCCCGATGTTTTTCATTTCACATTTGTTATCAGCACAACAAAATGCACCATATATCAAATTTTACAAAAATGCTATAGCTAATTAAATCATAACACCAATACCGTAATAGAGACATTTTACTGGGAAACAAATATATTGTGCCTACCTGTAAAAGGCCGATGTAAAGTCACATCCAGTGAAAGCATGGTATCCGGGCAGTGCTTTGGGAAGTCCAGGTTTGCGCTCTTCAAGGACGTCAACAATGTTGGTCACATTGATGTACCTCCTGCTGTTTCCCATCCCACAGTCCATGATGATGTTGGCCATAGCCCGGACTTCTCGGCGTTGCTGTCCAAGGACACCATTCAGTATCACTAAGACATCGGTGTCATATGCCCTCACCATGACATTTCCTTCTGTGATATTTGCGATGTGGAAAGCAATCAGCGTATCGGCCTCTTCATGGTCACCTTGGATGTGTGCTGGGCTGGTTACAGTAATATGATGGTGCTCATCAGGGACATACTGAAAGCACTCACCACCATAGGAAGCAAGCAAGGTCTTTCCACCAAAGATATTCCAGTAATGATCTTTCCTCCACTCTTTCAAGAGAAACTTGGCAAGTTCATTCTTGAATACTCCATTGGTGAGAAGTTTTTTCCCACTCTGTCTGATTGTCTGATCTGGCCCGGTTATGACATATACTGAATCAACTGCACCCCGCAACATTCTCTCACTGTCCTTGATGGAGTTCTCCATGTACTTGTCGAGACACACATGTGCTTCATAAGCCCTCCCTGAACATTCCACATACAGCATGGTCCGAGCAATTGATGCGTATGATGCTCCCATGTTTGTTTGTGAGAGGACGGAATGAAGAAGAAGTCCTCCATCATAGACCTGTACATAACTCCTCGGTAACTCGGCTTCTGTGATTGTTCCTGTCTGGAAGGACTCAAGCTTTTTCAGCAATGCTGATTTCTCACTTTTCACATGCGCCCCATCACAGTGTGCGAGTGACAGTGGGTATGGCGTAATTGGGCAGGAGAGAACATTCCGAAGGTTCAAATGCTGTCTTCTCTGCAACGACTACGATCATACGGACAAACGTTTCCCTCAGGCTCTCAGCATTTGTCTTCTGTGAGGAGGGCAGCTTTGCTTTCTTCTTCATGTTCTGAGCAGCAAAGTTCTGTATACGCGTACGTTTCACAGGTTGAAGAAATCGATGGCTATTGCTGTCCCTTTCATCTTGAAATTTATCCCTTTCATCCTGACCCATTTTCAGCATATTGAGTAGATATAATTCAGTAGCCTTAGATGCTGCTTGACCGGTTGCAACATTCACCAAGGAAGTTGGAACATCATCTGTGAATGGATTGCAGAATTCGTCAATTGTTCCACTCAGTTCCGCTATCTGACTGTTGTCCCTTATGATTCTTGAGGGACGGCATTGAGCTCTTGCATTTCCCCCCAGTTCAAGTCCAGTGAATGTTCTAAGCTCGGTGATTGCCATAGCTCGCTGGGTCATAGTCAATGACCATCGGCGCATTGCGTTCTCAGAATTTCGGAAGGCACCAATTCCCTTCATTTTGGATGCAGCATCACGGTTGACCGTTTGCTCCAAAGAGAGGTCAACAGCCGATCTACAGTAACACTTCTTTGTGCGCCTGATGGAAAACGCACCCTTGTCCAGTACTTCACGCAGCTTTGGGTCTGAACTCTTCAACTTCTGCAGGAAAAGTATTCCCCATCTGGTATAGTTTGGTGGGTTCAGGGCGAAGTATACTACAAGCATCATTGAGAATACATGGATGTAGCCACTGACGTCATTCGTCTTTATGCATCTCTGCAGCTCTCTGTGGAGGCGATTGATCAGGAAGATGTAAATGACCCAGAATCGAGCTGTTGACCCAAGATGTCCATCCAGAACCGATTGGAAATAGTCCTCATACATCTGCAGGTGATGGGTGACAACTTTATCTGATATGTGTTGTTCTGCTAGACATGGGTCCAAAGGTACTGTGGAAATCACTTCTAGGAAGGAATTGTAGTCTTCTTCAGGTATGTTCAGGACCAAGCGTTCATACAACTTCTGCTCTAAAACATTAGCAAGTAGCTCATGAATCCGGGTGCATCTGTTGTAGAACTTCCCCTTGATAAATCCCATCATTGAACCTTCGGCCAAGATGTTGGCTTCAGTGAGAATGAATTCTATTCCACTTTCATTTATAAATGTACCGACTGCTCCGTAGAAAGCCAGCTCGATGTGGAAATTGCCCAGCATTATCAACAGCTTGTCAAACAAGGGGGTTTCAATTGCTTGTATTGAGTAGGCTTTCAACGCAATGGCCAAATCATATGTGACAACTGCATAATCTTGTCCTGTTTCCTTTGCAACGTTCATTGTCTCTCACCACATCATTGTTGGTTGGGGATCTGGATATTGGGTCCATGTAGCATATTCGTTGAAGTGGTAACGGATCCTTGATGTACTTGGTCATGAATCCAGCATGCAATGGTGTGTTGCCTTCCCTCAGTTTCGAAAACCAATACAGATCCAATACCTTTAGTCCAATCTTGCATTCATTCTGTTCTTCAGCAGTCGATTGAGATGCTGCACTGGATGCTCCGACAGGGGTATCAGTAATTGCTGCTGAGGTAGGAACCAGAAACTGGGCTTTGTTGATGGATTTCCTGAATGTTGGTATCTCCCGTTCATTCCCTATAAAATTGCGTCGGTTTCTTCCTTCTCGAAATTCTATTGGTTTAGTATTGGCATGTAGGTCATCTTGCAACACATTCTGGTATGTGTGACCAACTGTTGCATGCAACGTTTCGTTCCCATCTAGAGTTTCCACGTTTGCATCATTGTTATCCCACACACAGGCCGTTGCTAAGTTTGGATCAAGACGAATCCCATCTGGAGTGTCGCGTTCGTCACCCTCAACTGAATAGGCAAATTCAGTCTCGAGACCTTTGGTCTCACTGTAGCTTATACAGTGTCCGGTTCTGTTCAGAATCTGCATGGCCAGTTTTGATTCTGTAAGGGATGCAAACCTGAGACCCATGGCTGTGTGTTTCCATGGTTTTACAGTACCATGAGTGACGTTATAAATGGCATCTGATGCCATAGCAGTTACCTTTCGGTCAACTGTATCCTTCTGAACACCACTGAAAGTTGGTGTGATGCCACCAAGGAGACATCTGAAGAAGCAGTCCAGCTGTACTGGTATATCCGGGGCGCATTCTTTCAATTTTTGGACTGTTGCAGGGTTTGGGGTCTTGGTTTTTGGGAGCTGCAACATCTTAGATCTAAGATGTAAGGCAACCCATCTTAACTTATTATCCTGCTCATACCTTTAACATCCTCATGAAGGTTATCCTTGGCATCCTCTTCTGCAAGAGCAGAACTATAGATAAAATTGCCACGCCGATGGTCCGCTAGTTTTACTGCGATTTCTTCTTTCAGATGGTCCTTTATCTTCCTGGTAAGATTTTGAGATGTATAGGCCTGGATGTCTGCCCCATCTCCTCTGACATTGGTGTACTCCTCTACGTACATGCCAAGTAGATCACTCACTAATACAGATCGTTGCTTTCCTACCACCTCATTCTGGATATAGGAAAGCAGAGATGCAAATGTCTTCTTGTGGTAGGACTGAGATGAGCTCCCTTCTGTAGGCCTGTCTTGATCATTAGTCTCCCTCTGGAACTAGTCACGGCAGGATTTGTGGTATTCTGCTTCCTTTGCAATCAGGTCAACACCACTCCGAATGAGACTCTTGATACGTTCGTTTTGAGAATACTTTGCCCGCTGGCTAAGTGACTCACAACCATCCCGTGTTGCTATCTTAAGTCTTGGCTCCTCTTTTCCATTTCTTTTTTTTTCGGCTTTTGCTACAGAAAATACAAATCCCTTTCAACAGGCCTTGCTTATCTGATTTGGGAAGGACACTGAAGCGTCTTGTCTCAATACAAGCCTTTTTGGTGGTGGGTTCATCATCAGGTGGCAGGCGTTCTTTTGGATGCTTCACTGCTGTGTAATTCTTATAGCAAGAAGGGTGATAGCTGAGGGTAGATTCATGATCACTGTGCTTACCAATATATTTTGTGTGACCTCAAAGTATTTGTCAGCCTTCAATTTTTCACGCAAGGCAGCAGCATTCTTTACTGTTGTCCATGTCCTGTCACAGAACTTTCTCAGCTGTCCGTCTTCTTCTGGGGACTTCTGACAGATGTAGCAACTTGAAATACCCTCGGCATCATTGTTCTGGAATGAAAATAGGGTTTGTTGTAACGGAATAAAAAATGTAATGGTCCAGGGACCATTTGATCACATGTGGATTTTAATAATTGTCAACTACAGACATTCGACTCTGTTTAATCAAGAAATATGCAGGGTTACCACATCTGCTTGAATCAATAATGTGTGCCAAAACATTAACCTGTAAGATATCGCCATGGATTTTCTAAGATACATAAATTGACATTTGACCCCAACATGCAATCTCTTCCTCCAAGAGAATACAGGTACACAGTTTGAAGAAAATCTGTCCAAGTATGCTAACTCAGTAGCAAGATGTCTCTGGGCTAAGAGGTGGCTTGGTGAGTAATATACTCTCAGTACTTTGGAAGGTGAAAATTAAGTTTCATTACACATACCTCTTGATTGACAATAGTGGATGAACGATTTCATCCTTTCGCTGACTCTCCCAAACATTGTTCTTCTGAAGTCACACATGTTTCTCCTGGATCCATCCTTCTGGCTGATGTCAATACTACAAAGTAAAAACAATAGTATAAAGCATTGTATTAAAAAAAACCACAGAGCCACACTTTTGCTAAAACACATTATATAAAAAAACGACTACAGTAATATGAATTGTGAGGAGTCAAAAAATACATTTATCGCAGTATGGGCATTAGCTTACCTTCATGGAAATGGGCAGCCCCATTGATTATCATATAATATTATACATGGTTCCCACACTTTTAATATAAGAGGCTGTCCCACCTGTCACCAATGCAACACAGGTTCGATCCTCGGACCGGTAAGTATGTGAGATCGTACAGTGGTCACCAGATCGAACAAGTGGGTTTTCTCCGGGGACTCCGGTTTCCTCCCACACGAATGACCACATGTACGCTCTCATCCGAGCCAACGAGAGTGATTAATATCAGTTGTTATAGCTTGTTTCGCAATCGTTGTAAAATAAATAAGTTTAAAAACAATAAATATATATATATATATATAAGACCAGCTTTTAAATCATTATTAGTCTTGATTATCAATATTACAACAATAAGTTAATAACCTACCATGGACTGGTTCATCTGTGAACTCTGTTTCTTGATTGGAACGATGTCTTGGAATCCCAGCTTGAAATATTGCCTGTGTAGTTGTTTTCAAGCCACCCGTAAAATTATAGCTGACCTAATATCTGCCCTCATGAGAGCCAGTATGCTGCTAATTTTACATCAGTGCTAAAAATAGCCACCCATCTTGTCAAGCAGCATCCCTTCTTACCATGTACAGGTCACCCCATTCAGTCATTACAAATTGACCCTGTACTTTCTATTTCTATTATTTAACAGGGTTTTCATTATTATGAATAAAGAATGTGATCAACACTGCTGAGAAATGACACCCTGCTGATATTTAGTACTTTAGATTTTGTTCCCAGCACCATGTTCAGAAAGATTTCTTATGAGACCTATTATATTATTGTATTCTGTAACTGCCATCTATATACATGATAAACATTAACATGTTTTTACTAAGACTTATATTAACAATAAATTATGGCGGACGCTTTAACCCCTATGATATGGAAAACATGTTATTTATTAGTGGAGGCCATCTTTAAATGGTAGAAATAAATATCAGAGCTGGTCAAAAGTAGAATATTTTAAATTCTTGCCTCCCCCCACCCCCAATATATTTTGACACCAACATTATGACTATGTGAATTAGGACTTGAGATATAAGAACAATAGGTTTTCATGGCGGCCATCTTTAAAACTGTTGGGGTGGGGTGCATTTGGTGGGTGTCTGGCAGGCACACCCCACCACTGCAAATATCTGGCAGTGGTCAATCAAGATACCTGGGACTATGTTGAACATTTTCCAGTAGGTTTCATCAGGTTAACTCATGAGCTGATATAGCTCAATTTTGGGGGTAGGGGCATTTGGGGGTGTCTGGCGGGCACAACCCACCACTGAAAATGTCTGGCAATGGCCATTCATGATACCTGGAACTATGCCGAACATTTTCCAGTAGGTTTCATCAGGTTACCTCACGAGCTGTTTTGGGGTACCGGTTATAGAGGTCTGGCGGGCACAACCCACCACTGAAACTGTCTGGCAATGACCATTCATGATACCTGGAACTATGACGGACATGTTACAATAAGTGTTACCAGGTTAGCTCATGAGCTGATCTAGCTCAATGTTGGGGTTCCTTTCTCATGGTCCTCCTGACCACACCCACCAGAATGAGCATGCCAGACGTCCATTTCCTTACATGGGATTGCACATGGACCATTGCTATATACATGAAAATTGGTTAACTTTCCAGCTAGGCTGACCCCCCTGGGCTCCTGGTCTATTTCTATAGAGTAATTCGTGGAAGTCGTGATAGCACTGTGGATGCGCGTTCGCTTCAGGTGCGAAAGTTCGAGCCCCTGCTGGAGCCGTTACGATTGTGCCATTAGGCAAGGCATTTAATTTCCACATTGCCTCTTCTCGCTCCCTCGTGGCAATGGATTCCATCAGGAATGAGGTCTCGAGAGTGATTAATATAAGTTATAAGAACTTGTTTCGCAATCAAGCTAAAATAAATTTGTATTAATAATAATTGTGTGTGTATATTCTTGATATATTTTTTATTTTTACTAAACTATATGTGTTTCTATAAATAGCAATATATCGAGCCCCACTGGAGCCGTTACGAGTGTGCCATTAGGCAAGGCATTTGCTGTATTGAGAGAAAATGGTTGCTTCAGAGAAAGTGAGAGAGAGAGAGAGACATAGAGACAGAGAGACAGAGAGAGACAGAGGGAGAGACATAGAGGTCAGGGCGAATGAGTGAGATAGATCGCTGTGAATATTCCGGTAACCTGATGGTACAGTGATATAAATCCAGATATATCCGTGTTACATTACATTGCAAACCATTTTCTATTGTGCACAGTAATTTCCAATGATGGCTAGGTTTTCTCTCTCTTTTAAATCGTGTATAAACTGTTCAAACACTGCTCCACTACTACTCATTGTACATTTGGTTTAAACATATTTATTCGTTCATTATGTACAGTACATATCTATTCTATAGCTATACAAACGAAAATGGATTTAACTCTTTCACCGCCAATGTCGCATAAAAGCGACTTTGCAAAAAGCAGAGAACCCAATCAAACAGAACAGAACGTGCTGTCTGATCAGGTTGTATGCTGATTGCTCTTCAGACAGTGGAGCTGAAGCACCTGTCGGAATAGCAAACAACATAGATCCTGGATCTATGCTGTTTGCACATGCTCTGAATTTATTCGGCGCTAAAAGAGTTAATCGGAAGCTTAAAGCTTATTGTGATTATCTCCATTGTACATTTAAATATATAGTATGTACACAAAGATAATTATAAAATTAATACGCTATTCAAACAGTATCTGCATAAAATAGCCAAATACATCTGGTAGTTTATTGTTATGTTTATTCTATTTTCTAGAAATAACTTGCTTAGTCTAGACCATAAATTCTGACTAAAGTTGCAGTCCCAAAAACAGATGCTGTGGTGCTTCAACACAATGTCTGTGTGTGCAAAATCCGCATTATATATAACATATATCGATGCGTGTTCCCAGGCTAGTGAAACGAGGCTTTGAGAATAATCATTCAACATGTGTGACTGTAGTATACAATGAAACTAATGGGATTAGTGTTGGAAGCTTTTAACAGAGCTTACGGGGAGAACAACCTGATTTATAAATCTGGATACGTTTCAAGTAACCTGTTTTGAACTCGCGCGAAAGGTGAAACAGTTAATTAAAAAAAAAGAGAAACCTGATATAGGTTGTAAAACAATAAATAAATTGCCTATTAAATACATAGTAAAAAGTAAAAACATACAGTCTGTTCATTTATATTTCCAATATTTCATTTCTTCTGATACCACATCCACTGTGAAGAGGTATTCAAATCAGCCTGAAACACACCAAGACTATTTCAAATATTAAGTTTCAAATAACCAGTGCTCGCCTATGGATAACGTCACTGTGTTTACTGTATTCCTCCGCCAAATAATACAGTATACCAACCTTCAGTTTGCAATGGCCTGAATTCTTATACCACATCTTTTCTACACATCAACTAGCCCCGCTCGAGTCGTTACGAGTGTGCCCTTAGGCAAGGCATTTAAATTCCACATTGCCTCTTCTCTCATTCATGGCGATGGATTCCACCAGGAATGAGGTCTCGAGAGTGATTAATATAAGTTTGAAAGAACTTGTTTCGCAATCGAGCTAAAATAAATTTGTATAAACTAACTAGTCTGAAGTCTTCTCAAGTCAAATAATTTCTCAAAAAACACAAAAACTATACACTGCCTGTCATGAAAATGCATTTTTACCAAAAAGAAAAATTAACTATATTAGTTATTGGGACTACATTCGATGGAACCGCGGATGCACGTCTGCCTATTTACGTATATAAAACCTTAATATAATTCATCACGCTAGAAGGAAACGTCAAGTTCTAAGCCGATTTATGCATTGAAATAAGCGATAAGTCCATCAAATATTAGTGAACGTTTCCCGTATTTCATCAGAAATGTAAAAATAATTATAGAAATAGTCAAACAAATTCAAAGCCCATTTTCAACAAACACAACCGATACCAGTGATATATTTATATGTTTCAAAAAACGTCCCTAATTGATCCCATATATGATGAGTGTATATATATGAAAACTTCTTGTTCTGCTCTCCAGTATTGGAAGTAATAAAGGTATACATAGCCAATCTTCACTATTTTCTTCATGTCTCATTTAACCATATTTGATTTCATATGTAAAACATTCCACAATACAATATTACATGCGAGCATGAATCAGATGTGAAATAAGTTAACAGATTATAAGGCACATATATACATTTGTGTAACATAGCAAATGGGTCGGTCCACAAGTTATAACCAATATTAGAAAACAGCCCTTCCCAATATTCAATCAAACTGTATTTATCAATTATACATTTTTTAAACTTTATTTATTTTACAACGATTGCGAAGCAAGTTTTAACAACTTATATTAATCACTCTCGTTGGCTCCGATGAAAGCGTATATGTGGTCATTCATGTGGGAGGAAACCGGAGTACCCGGAGAAAACCCACCTGTCCGATATGGCGACCATCGTACCATTTCACATACTTCCCGGTCCGAGGATCGAACCCGAGTCGGGTCGCATTGGTGAGAAGCGAGCGCGCTAACCACTGCGCTAATTATACTATAATCTATGTTGATATTGTTTAACTGGCACATATAAATAATAATCCATAATGTAGACATTAGATAGGTCGATAATGTTAATGTAAGGGCGAAATATTCTTCTTTTTTTTTTAAACTTTATTTATTTTACAATGTGTGTGTGTGTTTTACGTTTATTTATCGTCGCTACCGGTTGCCCATATGAGCGACGGCTCCTGAAGAGATTAGTAATTTTAGATTTTGGAGGATAGTGCATGATACAGACAGAGGCCCATTCCAGAGTCTCCTCTGGTTCTTTTACGTGCACGGTGAAAAGCACCGACACGAGACCTCGGTTTAACGTCCCATCTGAAAGACTGTTAATTTTATTAGGGTCAGACGGGGGATCGAACCTGCGATCCCTGAATTACCAGTCCAGCATGTTAACCACTGGGCTATAGATCCGTCTGTAATGTTGATATTAAGTTCGATATTAGATAGGTCGGTAATGTTAATGTAAAGGCAAAATATTTTTTTAAACTTTATTTATTTTACAACGATTGCGAAGCAAGTTTTAACAACTTATTAAAAACGTTTTAAAAACATTCTTCATGTCTGATGCAGTAGTCACGTCAGTTGGAATACCTTGCTATTATTTAGTAGTGTTTTTGTAGCGTGGTTTAATAGCACTATTTCGCGAAGAATTAGGTATATCTAATTGGATTACATATACATTAGTGTACAATTTCAAACATAGCATTTACTGGAACTGAATACAGTTGTAGCCCCCATTAAGCAAATCTTTGAACTTAATAAGGTTGCAATGTTCATCACCCGATTTGTTGCTATTATATTAATTGTGTTTACAACGGTATGATACAAAAACTAATCAAAATGACAATTTAGAAAAAAAATATATACAACTAATGGCAAGCTAATTAATGGCTGCTAATATAATGAATTTGTATTATTTCTTTGATCATGGGTTTAAAGCCGCATAACCGATTAGGTTGTTTGGCGACTCTCCAAGTATTGTTGGTAGAGGGAAGACCCCTGGGTGCACATGTGAGCGGTATTTCATGCACAGACGGGAACCAGGATAGAGCCCAGATCCGACCTTCCACAAGCCTGCTGGGTAGCTTCTTCACACGGAATCATGACAGACCACCAGTGGGATTCAAACAAACCGGGATGAGAGGCAAGTGATTCGAACTCAACACCCTAGCACAACCCTGATCACCACCACCAACGTTGCTTTAGCACATGGACAGGCTAATGAACAGCATCGTGTATACATACTGTGTAGAGTTCACATGGCTGTCGAGAAGGATCTAGGTAAATCCGGATTCCAACGGAATGACGTCTGTTTCGATGGTAGTGACGTCATTTCAACCGTTTGACCATAATTCGTCTAACCTTAGGTCATGTTGGTGTTTATCGAGATACAATATGGTGGCAAACAGTAAGAACTAATTTTATCTGAGGAACGGAAAGATGTGATTTTGCTATTCCAGAAAACATTCGCATTCCAGGTCCGCCTACGTGGTCGAGTGGTTAAGGTCGCTGACTTGTATACCAATGTAACCTATCATCACTGATGGTCACGGGTTCGAGCCCCGCTCAGGCCGTGTCTCATTTATATGAAAAAGTTGGCAGTTTCTTACGGAGGTTTGTGCACCCAAGTACTGGTTAACCGCTGGAGCCTGCACAGGAAAGGTGTTCTTAGATAAACTGCCCGCCGGCGATATAGCCCGAAATGGTGCTGATGCAGGCGTAAAACCCGAAATATAACATAACATAACATTCGCATTCCTCTATGGAAGGTATTATTTAGTCCAGAGGTTTAAGCCTCTTATTTAAATCGGTCTAATCTCGTAGCTTATTTATATTCGCTACAGTGGAGGCATATGAATGACTGATTCTAAGGTGATTATGGTCAATGTCGATGTGCTGGTCTAGTAGACATACTGAGGCGGCTTCTTCTTCCTATCCAAGGTGACACGTCCTGTGATGGTGTTCCCCTTCGAATGGGTTCTTCTCAGGGCCTCACTCCTCACTGTTGGTCATCTCGCAGCAGCATGTAAACCGACCATGCAAGTTAAACAGCAACGCATCGTATGTAACTGATATGGGAGTGTTGATATGGGAGTGAGCTGTACTGATATGGGGGTGAACTGCGCTGAGATGGAGTGAACTGCGCTGAGATGGAGTGATCTGCACTGATATGGGGGTGAACTGCGCTGAGATGGAGTGATCTGCGCTGATATGGGGGTGAACTGCGCTGAGATGGAGTGAACTGCACTGAGATGGAGTGATCTGCGCTGAGATGGAGTGAACTGCACTGAGATGGGAGTGAACTGCACTGAGATGGGAGTTGAACTGCACCGAGATGGGAGTGAACTGCGCAGAGATGGAGTGATCTGCGCTGATATGAGGGTGAACTGCGCTGAGATGGGAGTGAACTGCGCTGAGATGGAGTGATCTGCGCTGAGATGGGGTGAACTGCGCTGAGATGGAGTGATCTGCGCTGATATGGGGGTGAACTGCGCTGAGATGGAGGAACTGCGCTGAGATAGAGTGATCTGCGCTGAGATGGAGTGATCTGCGCTGAGTGGGAGTGAACTGCACTGAGATGGGAGTGAACTGCACCGAGATGGGAGTGGAACTGCGCTGAGATGGAGTGATCTGCGCTGATATGGGGTGAACTGCACTGAGATGGGAGTGATCTGCGCTGAGATGGAGTGAACTGCACTGAGATGGAGTGATCTGCGCTGATATGGGGGTGAACTGCACTGAGATGGGGTGAACTGCGCTGAGATGGAGTGAACTGCGCTGAGATGGAGTGATCTGCGCTGATATGGGGGTGAACTGCACTGAGATGGGAATGAACTGCGCTGAGATGGGAGTGAACTGCGCTGAGATGGGAGTGAACTGCGCTGAGATGGAGAGAACTGCGCTGAGATGGAGTGAACTGCGCTGAGATGGAGTGATATGCGCTGATATGGGGGTGAACTGTGCTGAGATGGGAGTGAACTGCGCTGAGATGGAGTGAACTGCGCTGAGATGGAGTGAACTGCACTGAGATGGAGTGAACTGCACTGAGATGGGAGTGATCTGCGCTGAGATGGAGTGAACTGCACTGATATGGGGGTTAACTGCACTGAGATGGGAGTGATCTGCCCTGAGCAAACAATGCAATGGCTCTAACTTGATGTGGAAAATCACCAACTTTAGACATTAAAGCAAAATTATATCGACTGGAATACATAACATTTGAAATTTTACTAACAAATAGCAATTCACTACAAATTCTTCCATTACAATTTAAATTATTTTCAGTCAGTGAACAGTGTGGTCTAGCTTGCAATAAAGAATACGAACATTCGAAATACCGAGTTAACATAGTTCGGATATTTGAGACAACAGCCACCTCAAAAATAATATGTATGCATGTATTTCTTCTTGATTATGTACTATTGACATAATTCTGAAGCTTACACCGGCGTACATATTATTACTATATAGCTCGTCCAATAAATAAAATAGAGCACATAGACGGATCTGTAGTCATGTGGTAACACGCCGGACTGGTAAGTCAGGGATTCGATCCCCCGTCTGACACTAGTTTATACAAATTTATTTTAGCTCGATTGTGAAACAAGTTATTTCAACTTATATAAATCATTCTCGATACCTCATTCCTGATGGAATCCATCGCCACGAGGGAGAGAAGAGGCAACGTGGAATTTAAATGCCTTGCCTAAGGGCACAATCGTAACGGCTCCAGTGGGGCTCGAATTCCGGACCTTTCGCACCTGAAGCGAACGCGTATCCACTGCACTATCACGACTTCCACGTCTGACCCTAATACCATTAACAGTCTTTCAGATGGGACTTTAATCCGAGGTCTCGTGTCGGTGCTGTACACTGTACACGTTAAAAACCAGAGGAGACCCTGGAATGAGTCTCTGTCTGTATCAATGCACTATCCTCCAAAGATCTAAAATGACTAATCTCTTCAGGAGGCGTCGCTCATATGGGCAACCGGTAGCGACGATAAATAAGCGTAAAACACACACACAGATAGAGCGCAAGTTGTTTGCTACATTCCAGCTGAGAAATGTGGGGCCTCCGTGGTGTAATGAATATGTACAGTATTGGTGACGTAGCAGAGGAATTGCGAGTTGGAACTACGGGAGATAACCTTAGCCAAGACGCTTTTATTTAAAACAAGTACATATTAATAATTATCTTATCTCCTCCTCTTCCCCCTCTCTCGCCATATATCTATATCCCATGGACGTGGCCCCTGAAAGAGGCCTCCATTTTGATTATTATAAAGAAGATGTTTTGAAATCCATATAAATTACATTATTTTGTATATACTCATAATATCACGTAAATTTAAATGGATGTAATTCCGAAAACGACATGTACGGAGAAAGAAAGAAAAAGTTTATCATTAGGTCTCTTGTGATTTAAATTTGCAGTAATGCAACCTTAGTAACGCTATGAATTATGTGATATATCAATTAATTGCTTCGTGAATTAGCCAGCAAAGAAGTCCAATTCAAGTTAATATCAGTTCCTCAACCATAATGGGCATTGAACTTCTAATGAGTGTTCCATCTTTCTGTTTTTAAACTTTATCTATTTTACTTATTAACTAAGTACTTGCATTGGTTATGAACTAGATTGAGCCCATCTTACCGTGAGCCAGGGTGCTTGCGTCGCGTCTACTTAGTGTAAACTTTATTTATTTTACAACGATTGCGAAGCAAGTTTTAACAACTTATATTAATCACTCTCGTTGGCTCGGATGAAAGTGTAAATGTGGTCATTCATGTGGGAGGAAATCGGAGTACCCGGAGAAAACCACCTGTCCGATCTGGCGACCATCGTACCATCTCACATACTTCCCGGTCCGAGGATCGAACCCGGTTGCATTTGTGAGAAGCGAGCGCGCTAACCACTGCGCTAGTAGGACAGTCTACGTGTATCTGTTTTGTATGAATGTCCTCGCTAATGATCTGCAGCCGACATGCGCACTCGCAATGTTGGACAGTGTTTCTTTCACTTACAAGAGTCCGTTGTTGAGCGGATGATCTAATTTCTAGGTTCGGCCCACGATTATGTTAGATAGATATATTTTTATTGAACAAAAGGTCATAAACCCACGAGTCCATGGTACATTTATTCATGCAACAATTTTACAAACACACCTTGTAATAAAATGCGTTTAATAGTTGTTGCAAATACGTCATTGGTCATACGTCATTGGTGGTCTGTATAATCACTCTTAATCAACAGCGAAGCAAATTCGTGTACACATTCATGCATAAAATATCTTCAAATATGCAGTATTCCAATAATTAGTTAGCACGAGCCACGAAGCTGTCTCATCAAGTATATAACTGTGAATGAACAGTTCGTGAATAGATACATGAACTTTATTCATTACAAGGAGAAGATTGATGAATAATAATACATTTAAAACAAATATATGCTAACATTGTAGGTTGCGAATGGTTCAATAATTTATATAATGTTCAGTTTAAACATTATTTATTTCTTTGAATAACATAGTGAATTATAAATAATATTTACATGTGGAATGTTTGGATTCTTCCGAATGATTTTTGGAAATATTGCTTTGTAATGTCCGGGAATTATAAATTCTTATAGTTCAATACACTATTTCGAGTAATAATATTTCATTGCAAATCGGTAGTAAAAATATGTCATGCACAACAATATTTCAGTATGAAAATGCATATGGTTTGGGCCACAAGTCTTAACAACATTAGACAACGGCCCACACCAACTAAATGACAGAGGTTCTTTCCAGAAAATAAAATATGTCATGCACAACAATATTTCAGTATGAAAATGCATATGGTTTGGGCCACAAGTCTTAACAACATTAGACAACGGCCCACACCAACTAAATGACAGAGGTTCTTTCTAGAAAATAGCATACCCACAGAGAATATAAACAAATAACTCAAAGGATTAGAGAAAGATAAAAAATAAGAAATAGAAAGTTGCTTAGATTGATACATGTAGCACACGATTCCACATGTTGTTCCCCCACACAACACCAATACCCTAATACCAACCCGACATCTATTAGGTGTCTGTACGTTTGTTTGTTGTAGTGTAGTTGGGGAACTCGCTTGGCGTGAGGTACCGGGGCGGTCGAGTCACAGTTTAAATTTTACGAAATGTTTAATTTTTATTTGTTTGATGTGCTTAATTGTAACGAACAAAACTTCTAATTTCTAAATGTATAAACTCTTCGAAGATTAGTAAGGTGGAAAACAGTTACTTATTAGTTATGAAATTGAAGTATCTATTAATAAATGACTCCCCTTATTGTATATACAAAATATACATCTAATAGAACTGAACAGGCTAAGAAATGAACAGGCTATCAATTTGAGTTTGATCCCGTTCCACAAAGCAAATAACCGTTACTGAATTCAAGAGACCAGTGCCGAAAAACGATGAGATTATTTTGATGAGAGTTTGTACTCTCAAAAATAACGTCTTGTTCTCATCTGTCTCATAGAAAATGGTATTCGTCATCGAATGAGCTACATATTAGGCACTTTCTTTCATTTCTATGGATCTGATTTGGTTTATGGCATCTTGCTTTTCTAATTAATGATCTATACAAAAAGTAAAAGTAAACTGTTTGTTTATTATAGTGTCACCCCTATTTAAAGGGCCAGCCATTTCTGACTTATAAGACACCTCTTTTTATGAACATCAGTACTTTCCGAATCCTATTATTGTATGCCTGGTGCCAGGCTGGTAGGCAATCGGTAACCATTATGTAACCAGCTGGCGGCTCACCAACAGGCCATATCAGAACGAACCCCTGACGAGATTCGAATCTTCAGACCTCCCTCTCCGTAGGCGGACGCCGTAACCACTTAGCCACGGAGACGGTGTTAATTA
Organism: Archivesica marissinica; assembly: GCA_014843695.1. Classification (NCBI taxonomy): domain Eukaryota; kingdom Metazoa; phylum Mollusca; class Bivalvia; order Venerida; family Vesicomyidae; genus Archivesica; species Archivesica marissinica. The sequence continues at coordinate 40,461,012 of CM026396.1, forward strand.
ATTATTAATTCATGATTAGTCTATTTGCTGACAGTTTCCTCTATGTAATGCAATTCTGTATGTACCGTTGTTATTTTTTTCTAAGTAGTCATTGAATCTAGTTCTGTATGTATGTATCGCTACTGTGCTTTCAAAGTAAAGTAATAACGGTTGTAAATAAACATTCGATACACTATTGCATTATAGGTAAGTCAGGTATAACCTATTAAACAATAAAGCACAGTACCTGTAAGCTATCGTATATTGCCTTACCTATACAGTAGTGAAATATTCCAACGGTATTATTACTTTACTTTGAAAGCACAGTACCTGTAAGCTATCGTATAGTGCCTTACCAATACAGTAGTGTAATATTCCAACGGTATTATTACTTTACTTTGAAAGCACAGTACCTGTAAGCTATCGTATATTGCCTTACCTATACAGTAGTGTAATATTACAACGGTATTATTACTTTACTTTGAAAGCACATTACCTGTAAGCTATCGTATATTGCCTTACCTATACAGTAGTGTAATATTCCAACGGTATTATTACTTTACTTTGAAAGCACAGTACATGTAAGCTATCGTATATTGCCTTACCTATACAGTAGTGTAATATTCCAACGGTATTATTACTTTACTTTGAAAGCACAGTACCTGTAAGCTATCGTATATTGCCTTACCTATACAGTAGTGTAATATTCCAACGGTAGTATTACTTTACTTTGAAAGCACAATACATGTAAGCTATCGTATATTGCCTTACCTATACAGTAGTGTAATATTCCAACGGTAGTATTACTTTACTTTGAAAGCACAATACATGTAAGCTATCGTATATTGCCTTACCTATACAGTAGTGTAATATTCCAACGGTATTATGATGTTGCCCCGTTATTCTTATCTGGTATATTAGCTAGTGATATCTTAACATTACACAGTAGGCTACATATTCACTATATTTTGTGTCATTTGACTACAAAATTCTAAACCAGTAATTAATCATGTATCATTTAATCTGTTTGTAAGAGTGCTCCTTCCAACGTATCCATAGATAAAAGCAGCTTGTGTCTGAAATCGGACACAACAACTATATAACTGTACGCATTCAAGATACGAAGGGTTATTAAAGGTCCATATCTAACAAACATATTATGTTCAAAAATGTATCGAACATATCAAATTAAAATCAAACTTAATAGACAAATCTGTGAAATGTTTGAATGTTTATCTTCAGTTTATAAATTGCTTTTAGTGTCTGTCCAGATAATGTTTCGTATGCCTGTGCAAATGACACTCTTGTACCCCTGAGTTCTATCCAGTTGGCTTGCGGAAGATCAGTGGTTCTCTCCGAGTGCTTGAAATACTACTCGGAGGGACACCCAGGGTCTTCTTTCACGAATAATAATAGGTGTTGCGATGGTAAACCTAAAACCAAAACTGATATCAGCCAAAATTCGCATCGAGCCACTGGTAAAACACAACCAATGCAAATTGGATGCACACCACTGTATTTTCTCCTTATTCGTGCTATATACTTTTATTACCTCCAATACTGGAGAGCAGAACAAGAAGTTTTCATATATAATTTACATAGAAATCAATACAAACATAATGTAAAATTGCATAGAAGATTACAAATAGAAGTGTGGCAAGTCGGTATAAGATTTCCATCGGTCAGAGATGACAGTAGATCACCAATCCCTCATATATCAGCGATAAACATCTTCCACCGAGTTACTCTACATATAATCCAAGATGTGTATATTATAATGCACACGTGGATAAATAATATTCAGGAGACGAATTGTCACAGTCAAATTCTCAGTTCCAAACAAGAATCCACTTTTACCACATGCAGTTCTGTAAACTCCAGGGCTGCTGCTTGCTGTTAGACACAAATAAGTCATGGCATCACCATCAGTTTTTCACTGATTTCAATTTTCAAATGTAAACAAACAACGGTTCAGAATGGAATGCGTATGGATCCTAGCTGTCATGTTGGGCTGTTTACTCATCAATGCGCTGGAGCAAGTAGTACTGAAATAAATTCACAACAAGTATTCTACAAATGAACACAAATGCCACAGATGCACCACAAACACAATAAGAAATGCAAACAATCTCTGGTTCCACAGTAAAACATCATCAAAGTATGGTCTGCTTGATTACAAAAACTACTTTCTAGGCTACAACGACCCGGAACCAATTCCTCCAGTGGGGTCACACGAATTGTGCTGTTGGCTAGCGTTTTAGGTGTCTAATCTGTGTTTACTAGGCGCTTGGTTTACTAGCAACTGCATCGTTGTAAAGCGTCTTTTCACATTGATGCATTGCTGAAACTACGGTATTGCGTGTAATTAGTTTATACACATTTATTTTAGCTCAATTACGAAACAAGTTCTTCCAACTTATATTAATCACTCTCGAGACCTAAATCGTGATGGAATGCATCGCCACGAGGGATAGAGAAGAGGCAACGTGGAATTTAAATGCCTTGACTAAGGGCACAATCGTAACGGCTCCAGCGGGGCTCGAACTCCGGACATTTCAAGGTGGAATTAAATGCCTAAGGACTACTCAAGCTGGGATCGAACTCCGGACCTTTCGCGCTTGAAGCGAACACTCTACCACTGCGCTATCACGACATTCCACAGAGTATTATTAGAGATACATGTACTAAATGGGAATTATCTCAGCAACTCTATTATAAGACACTAATATATAGAGACGATTAATTGAACAACAACAAAAACACAGAAATAGAATAGCAAGTCTTCGTTTTCATTTCTCTCAAATTGAAAAAATATAAACTAGACTTCAAATATTACAGCACTTCTAATTACGTGAACTGAGCATTTGTCTGTAAGTAATACAGAACAGAACAGAACTTTATTTGTGAAAAGACAAAGGTTACATATATAAACAATTATAGTGTCAGCATGTGAACGAATAATTCACAGCGGACAAAGGGTCCATTCGCAGAAGCGTACAGGAACAGCACACCGAGAACAAGGCAGTACCCGGCCATCATATTGACTCAATAGATACTGGTCCATACACTACCTCAACCAACCATATGTGCACCGTGTGCCCTAAATAAATGACGTGTTGAGCAGAATAGCCGCGCTGTTTAATGAGTCTGCTTTTTAAAGCATTTATTCAGGTTGCTCGGAAATTATTTTTCTTTCTTAAAAACCCGCAGATCTTTTTTGTTGTCCTGCGACAAAGTACGTCGACAACATTATCCACATAAAACGAAATTCAACACGACGAACAGTTTCTAGTGACTAAATATACATTTTACGACATAAGCATATAGTTATGGCAACAAATTATTGGTTATAATTATTGCAATACATATAGGGATGAACTATAGGAGAAATTTACTTGATCGAAATTTTAAAATTATACTGAATGTATTCGAAATGACACTGACATACATATATAAGCGATATACTGTATTTCATTTCCTCGCCGATATAAATACCATTCTCAACAGAAATTAAACATAAAAAACAAAATAAACACAATTAGAATAAATTAAACACTTCGATGATCCAGACACTGTAAGCAATACAGTTTCCATATTAATTCATATGTATGGAATACGATTTGTAGAGAGATATAGCGTGATATGATCCAGCCATAGCAAAGCCTACTTTTAAGAAGTGTATCACAGAGACTCAGTGTAGTCGGTCCAGTGATTGGGTCGATCCCTACCTACGAGGCTCCCACTACACCCGTGGCACCTTCCTCGGAATACTCGTGTATCACAGAGTGTAGCCGGTCCAGTGATTGGGTCGATCCCTACCTACGAGGCTCCCACTACACATGTCACACCTTCCTCGGAATAGACTGGTGTATCACAGAGTGTAGTCGGTCCAGTGATTGGGTCGATCCCTACCTACGAGGCTCCCACTACACATGTCACACCTTCCTAGATAGACTCCATTGGACTATTGCACAAATACTATTCTCAACTCGGACTATCATAGTGTTTTTACGTTTATTTATCGTCGCTACCGGTTGCCCATATGAGCGACGCCTCCTGAAGAGATTAGTTATTTTAGATTTTGGAGGATAGTGCATGATACAGACAGAGACCCATTCTAGAGTCTCCTCTGGTTCTTTTACGTGCACGGTGCAAAGCACCGACACGAGACCTCGGTTTAACGTCCCATCTGAAAGACTGTTAATTTTATTAGGGTCGGACTACAATGTGCAAGGGCTATCGTATATAAAGTAGTGTCTAACTAATTACTGTTAAATAGGAAAACCGCTTAATCAGGTTAGGTATAGGATATAAGCCAACACTCCGTATTGGATCCGTTTGAGGCTTATATCTTACTTAAAACACACAATTATATAACAAGATCCTTATAATTAAAATTGTTAATTTCATACATTTACTCGTATGATTTGATATAATACTCTGACCTTTGACACCAGTCCAATATTAATACTTAAGTTTACTCTATAATACCTTCTAATGTATGTTCGTCTATATAGTTCATATGGCCAACACTTAAATACAAAATGAAATTCATCTTCTACTTCGTTTGTCAAACAAATTTGACAATGTGTGTTCGTCTATATAGTTCATATGGCCAACACTTAAATACAAAATGAAATTCATCTTCTACTTCGTTTGTCAAACAAATTTGACAATGTGTGTTCGTCTATATAGTTCATATGGCCAACACTTAAATACAAAATGAAATTCATCTTCTACTTCGTTTGTCAAACAAATTTGACAATGTGTGTTCGTCTATATAGTTCATATGGCCAACACTTAAATACAAAATGAAATTCATCTTCTACTTCGTTTGTCAAACAAATTTGACAATGTGTGTTCGTCTATATAGTTCATATGGCCAACACTTAAATACAAAATGAAATTCATCTTCTACTTCGTTTGTCAAACAAATATGACAATGTGTGTTCGTCTATATAGTTCATATGGCCAACACTTAAATACAAAATGAAATTCATCTTCTACTTCGTTTGTCAAACAAATTTAACAATATCTTAGATTTCTATCTACTCTATCATTTCCACATCTTCCAGTTTGAATTCTAAGACTATTTGTTGATATTCTTATCCTTGTAAGTGCATTACGCAGATTGCGAGACACAATTTTATTCAAATGAAATTCTATATCTAATGTATTCTTAACACATGTATACAGTGCTAAAACGTCCATAGTACTTATACTTCTTCGCCATCCCTGTATATATTCATCCAATACCCGCTGTTGGAACAATAAAAGAAATGCGTGGTCGTTACATTGTATAGTGTGGTTATACGTAACATTATTCCATTTATACAAGAGTATATATTTAGATAATAATTGTTTAACGTCGGTTAAGCAATTTGTGATACCATGTGATACAGCATTCAAGGCAATAAAAACAATTGTTTTGATAATGACATTAAACCGAGGTCTCGTGTCGGTGCTTTACATTATGCACGTAAAAGAACCAGAGGAGACTCTGGAATGGGTCTCTCTCTGTATCATTGCACTATCCTCCAAAATCTAAAATGACTAATCTCTTCAGGAGGAGTCGCTTATATGGGCAACCGGTAGCGACGATAAATAAACGGAAAACGTGAATTAGCAGTATTTTTGTTTTCCTTGAAAAGGGACTTTTTAAGACGAAAATTCGGAAGTAGAGAGTACCACGTATAGAGATCTATATTGCACTATCCTCCAAAACTCGCTCATATGGGCAACCGGTAGCGACGATAAATAAACGTAAAACACACACGCGCTTGATTGGGAAAAGGTGACACACACACAAGGAGGTGCGAATCAGTGGACTTTATGGATTGAAATAACTAGAACATGACCAATATTAAAACAAAAACTGAAAATATAATTATTTATTTTATTTTTTGGTATTCGAATACCGAAACAGGATTCGAATATTCGGTCCGGTATTCGGATATTCGAATATTCGGTCCCAACCCTAATAAAATTATAACACATATTTTGAGAATTGCATTTACCCAGAAGTGCACTTAGTCTAAACATATTTTAGTTCCTAATATACTACATATTGAACAATATCATCACACATAATCTATGTAATAAATACAGAAAAAGGATTAGAATGAAATTAGTGCACTTAGAATAAGTGCAATATCAATAGTAGACATTTCTTCAATAAAAAAACCAGACTGCACTTCGACATGAACGTTGTATATTTGTCTGATATAACCTGGTAATTAAGTTACATATCGTGATCTGTTGGAAATAGTGCATTATTAGACATTCATAGAACACGCACATATGAATGTTACATACAATTTGAGGGTTGTCGTTACTAGAGTATCTGTACATGTAATATGAATTCAAACTGGACACACTTGTCCAAATAGAAAACCACGTAACTAGAGATATTGTTCATGTTGTAACATTTGGATATTGAAGACGAGTATCATTTCAGTATGCCCGTGCTATGAAGACGTTAGAAAGAAATACACGTACACTGCTGAAATTAAATAATGAAGAACACATGGTTATGTAATATGAAGTAGTTAAGCATGTCAAAACTGTTAGTTTATACATATTTATCTTAGCTCAATTGCGAAACAAGTTCTTTCAACTTATATTAATCACTCTCGAGACCCCATGTCTGACGGAACCCATCGCCACGAGGGCGAGAGAAGGGGCAACATGGAATTTAAATGCCTTGCCTAAGGGCACACTCATAACGGCTCCAGCGGGGCTCGAACTCCGGACTATTCGCACCTGAAGAGAACGCGCATCCACTGCGCTATCACGACTTCCAAAACTGTTCGCAAGAAAAAGATATATGTCCCCCACGACAATTTACACACTCCAGTTTAGCTTAATCAAAAAATATCGCAATTCAATCGTAAATATGTAATGCACAAAATACATACATAGTATGAACTTGCCAATGGTCTGGGCCACAGGTTTATAGCAACATTATACAACGGCCCACACAAGACATCGGCAGTTCAGCTGGTGATGGCTTCGTGAGCCAGTGTATCTCAGGCATGGATTATGTCACGTGTTAAGTCAAGTACAGTGAACGACCGGTGATGTTGACGCGAAACCTATTTAGCAGTCTTCAAGCTTGTCACATGTTAAATTCGGCTTATCGTTATCGTGGGCGCCTCCACAGGCACAACTGTTCAGGAGAAACCTGCTCTCATCTGTGAAGAGGGCACAGTCCCAGTTCTGTATAATCCAGATTTGGTGGTCACGAACGAATTCCAACCTACACATTCGGTGATGCTCTGAAAGAACTGGTACCGTGGTCGGATGCCTAGCATTCATAGAGTATTCGTGCAACTAGTCGCGCACAGTTTAGCTAGATAACTGCATTCCTATTCTGTGTTACAACCATATTGCTCCATATTGTGCTATGAAGTAGCTCGTCTGTAACCGTACACATTAGCAGTGTACATTATAGCCACTGCCCAAAACAATGGCCGCCGCGATCGACGAAAACAACAACAAGGATACGTTGTTTTGTATAGGCTTGCTGCATCATCTTGCTAAACATCTGACAGAACGATTGGCAGAAGCTCGGAAATAATATCTTAACAATTAAAAAATTTATCTCATCAATTAAAGAAAAATATCAATATATATATTTATATATGTATTTATACAAAGGTTTCTGAAAAATGATTTAAAATCATGCTGTCAAGAGGATACATATAATATTTGCTTGAGACGTTTCGATGGACAGACGGATCTATAGCCCAGTGGTAACACGCTGGACTGGTAATCCAGGGATCGCAGGTTCGATCCCCGTCTGACCCTAATAAAATTAACAGTCTTTCAGATGGGACGTTAAACCGAAGTCTCGTGTCGATGCCTTACACCGTGCACGTAAAAGAACAAGAGGAGACTCTGGAATGGGTCTCTCTCTGTATCATTGCACTATCATCCAAAATCTAAAATGACTAATATCTTCAGGAGGCGTCGCTCATATGGGCAACCGGTAGCGACGATAAATAAACGTTAAAAAAATGTTTCGATGCTAAACAACCTCTGAATAATGGATCAGGTATTGTAGCCTCCTACATACAACTATGTTCTATCATATAATTAATGTACACATTATGAAGTCATCTGAGTGACAGAAGCGGTTAGAGTGATGCAAACGAACATAACCTAGTCTGTTGATGAGTGAGCTTATTTATCTCGCCTCCGGTAAACCATGTACACTATATAAGCTTATTTATCTCGCCTCCGGTAAACCATGTACACTATATAAGCTTATTTATCTCGCCTCCGGTAAAACATGTAAACTATATAAGCTTATTTATCTCGCCTCCGGTAAACCATGTGTCACAGGGCTCACTTGTACAACAACGCCTGGCGTATATTCGATTATTTATTCTTGTACGTATAGGGATAGGGCCTAAAACATACAATATATACACTCATAAATCTACAGTAAAAACATGATAAAACAATACAATATTGCACATAATTAATTCCACGCGTATATACACAATACAACATATATATATTATATCTATAGTACTTCAATACAAATATCTTACCACAGCGTTAAATAAACATCTTTCCAATATAAATTGGAAAGTCTTTAAACTATTGACGACTATCTCGTAAAGAGTTCATCCATAGATCTGAACTGAGAAACAGTTCAGAATAACCAGAAAAGGGATTAGATTAGCAAGGAGCCAATGCATTCAAACCTTTCATACATCTCTCATTCATATACATATAACAGACAAAACGATTGGACATACAGTGACAACTGCTCACCTGGGGTTGATTCGGCGAACGTCGACAATTTCCGTCACAGACGGACATTGCCGATCGTCACCGATTCACACTCGAGTGAACAGACAACGACAAGACATGAAGTCATCCGTATATACGACGCATGCGCTATTGATACTGCGTTAACTATGGAACGCCGCATCCGTCATATAAACACGAACATATAAAAACACAACCTGTGACATTCCCCTCTGCTAGGAGAAAATGGCTCCTGACATTTACTAATAGACAACTACACAATCTACAATTCCAATACCCAATAACTTCATAATTACAATACCAGTCAGTACTCAAACCAAAAAATACAAACTATTGATCGCAGCGATCTACCTTACTACAAGAAACACATTTACTCTAAACATATTATCTTGTGCAAACTGAGCTATCTGAAATGAAATTGGAAGTAATAGATAATGTACCATGAAACTACAGCAAACCATTATCATACGATGCGTAATCATGTGATATAATTATCTGAAATGTTATCTCGCAATGAATTCACACACATGTGTTGTTGCTGTTGAACGACACTTTCATCAGCCGTGAACTACTGCTAACATAATTAATTGCTGCAAAATCACAATAATACAAATATATGTATTGTACTACATTCCGTAATAAATTCTAACTGTATAGAACCAGTTTATGTATCTGCACTTTAATACATAACCACTTTAAAGGTACTGTCCGTGAAATTTACATAATTATTAAAATTAAACGTATTAATCCTCATTAACACATTAAAGGTACTAACCCTGAAATATACAGAATTATAGTTACTGTTTCACAATAAAAAACACATGCATTTAAAGGTACTTCCTCCAATATGAAGAGAATGTAAACAATAGCAATTTATAGCTCCATTTCTCCACATCTATAAAACACTAAAATATTAGCAAATCATGGTCACAACAAATTAGATACTTGTAGTATGCTCAAATGACATACCGGAAATAAACATGTTAACATTGATTGTGTTAAACACTTCTCTTAGATGTCTGAAATTTCAAATATCTGAGTAAATGCAATTTTTACTCTGAAACTGACAAATGTAAGTAATCTGAAAACTGAAATAACCTACATGTAATAGGATCATCAGAAACTACATTATATAATTATACAAAATACAGACAAACAAAGAATTTCAACAGTATACATGTACATTGAAATTTATCCTCCGACATTCTCTCCTGTCTACCAATAACCGTAGAATCCACAAATTTCCTGTTCAGGAACATAATTCTCTGTTGTTGTAGCGATAACTGGTGCTACCCATTCACCGTATCTGTCAGGCGGTTTTCGCTGTGGCTGCGGTCTCTGTCCTCTCGGAGCTGCAACTGGAGTTCCTGAAACCTCTGAAACTTTATTAATAGTTTTACTATGATTTGTATTACTAGTGTTGTTTCTAGAAATCTCCCTGTTAGCAATAGCTGGCTGACTTCTATCTGAAATGTGAAAATCAGTAGAATTAAAAGAACTAGGCCTACTAGAATTAAAATTCAAATTACTAGGCTGAATCCATGTATTCTCCAACGAAGTTTGAAGATTCGGTTCACCCTCACAAACAACATGTGAACTGTTGGATGGTTGCTCCGGTCTCATACGTACACGGGGCGCAGGTACTGGTCTTCTGTGTGGAGCTACATATCTTGGACTTCTAGGTTGTTCACTGTCAGTGCTACTGTCCGAGATACTGTCCTCTCTGGTACTCGTCTCTACATATGTAGGTCTCGGAATACTCTTCTGTGGTTGTTGGTTCTCTCTGGGTGTGTATGGTCTTGCACTCGGAATCTCCTCATATGGGATGGACATTAGAGGAAGAAATAAGTTTCTGTGCAGTATCCTCTCTCGTCCTTTGCTCGATTCCTTCTTGACCTTGTAGACTGGTATATCTGGGTTGGGTCGTCCTATGATATAAGGATCATTTTCCCACTTTCCTACTTCTAATGTGGAATGTCTGATTTTGGCATCATAGTAAGTCTTGTGCCTCTGTGCTTCCTTCGTTGAAGTTTCTGTCGCCGTCTTGTATGCAAACTCCATACGCTTCCTTAACTTGTCAACATAGTTGGCCCTAGATTGTCTCTGCGTCTTTGGATCCTCAATCCCCAAAAATGCATATATGGCAAGGCGTGGGTGCCATCCAAATAGCAAGAAGTGAGGTGAAAATCCGGTTGACTCATGTCTGGTGGCGTTGTATGCATGGACAAGCGGCTAAACATACTCTTTCCAGTTGGCCTTACCGGATGAGTCTAAGGTTCCAAGCATCCCTAGCAGCGTTGAGTTAAAACGCTCTGTTCGTCCATTACCCATGGCATGGTAGGGTGTTGTTCGGGACTTTTCCACTCCAGCAATACTGCACAGCTCCTTGATGACCTTACTCTCAAAGTTGCGTCCTTGAACACTGTGGAGTCTAGCTGGAAAGGAATAGTGACAGAAAAAATTCTCGAACAAAACGCTTGCTGTGGTATGTGCAGTCTGGTTCCGCGTAGGAATCGCTTGTGCGTACCGAGTAAAATGGTCCGTGATCACAAGGATGTTCTCATAGCCACCACTGGAACGCTCTACATACAAGTAGTCAATGCATACAATCTCCATTGGGTATGTACTCTGTATTGGTACCATGTGTGCAGCGGCCTTGGTTGGAGTCTTCCGTCGGATGCAGTTTGGGCAGGTCCGGACATTCTCAACGATATCTTGCTCAATATGCGGCCAATAAAATCGCTGCTTTACCAACCACAGGGTCCTGTCACGTCCCTGATGACCAACATCATCATGCATTCCACTTAGTGCCAGATCCCTGTAGTGCACTGGTAATACAAGTTGATTGACTTCCTGTCCATCAATTTCTACCATCCTGTAAAGGGTTTTCTCCTGTATGGATAGACATGTTCGCTGTCTCAGACAAATCTGTACAGCCTTGGTCTCCTGTCTGATTTCATCTTTGTCTAGTTGAATCTTTCTGTCGATTATATCTTAGATTCTGGCAATGTCAGGGTCTTTTTGCTGCTCTTGCTTCCAATCTACTGCAGATAAATCAACAGTATAAATTAATGGTTCAGGATCAAGTTCTAGTTGACTATCTCCTGAAATTACTAAACTTTCAGCCATAGAATGTTCTTCTGGCTTAACTAAAATAGCAGTAAAAAGAGCTTTGACGACATCTGAAAACATAACTGAAACTTTGTCATTGTCTCTTGGACGTCTACTTAAACCATCAGCATCAGAATTGGATTTTCCACACCTGTAAATAATCTGAAAAATTATAATTGCCTAAGGCAGCTAACCAACGGTGTCCTGTAGCATCAAGCTTAGCTGAAGTAGAAACATATGTCAAGGGGTTATTGTCTGTTCTAACAGTAAAAGTGTTTCCATATAAATAATCATGGAATGTATCTGTAATTGACCTTTCTGCCGACTTTGATTGACAGCTGGCGTTAGCCAATCGCATCGCACCATTCGCGCACACCCCTGCAACGGTTTATCGCCGCCATCTTGTTAGACAAACAATGCATTGTTTTAATGATGTTGAAAATGTGTAGCTTTGGTGTGTGGGTTAGTTATAGTACAAACTTAGTCGATATCCTGGTGATCGACGTTAAATTCAACCCATTTCAAAATCCTTGGACAAATCTAAAAGTGTGTATATGAACCACACAATACCAGACAGCTACTTTAAAAACAATGCATCTATAAAAACACCGACTGACCCCATATAGTCATTCTTTTCTCACAAACACAGCAATCAAATGTAAGCTTGTCACACTGTTTATTGGGAGTAATCAACAACTTACCGACTAACGGTACATCACAGAGACCGCCGACTTATAATACCGGATAATACCTATTATCAAGTTCAAAGTATTGCACATCGGAATTTAGCACTGATTGTGCTAATTGGTCAATTATAAAATGTGTGCACATAATTATAGTATTGATTACTACACCGAGTCATTGTTTTATCGTTCTGTTAGACAAACGAGTTATGTAGTAAAATTTTAATCAAATCTGATAGTGATCGTGATCTGAAATTATTTTTTGAAAAATAATTACAAATTAATTAATGCTGTCTGTCATTGACAATGGTGAAAAGATGTAGTTACGGGCTGTGTGACAGTGATATTAGATATCCAGATCGATTGATATGTGACGTTAAATTCGTGCCATTTCCAAAACCTAAGACAAATCTTGAAAACATGTCTAAGGTGGATTAAGTTGTGTGAACGACCAAACGACCAGCTGAATACATCCACAATTAATGCAAACAGATATATTTGCACAAAAGTAAGTTGAAATTAATTTATTCATGCAGAATATATTATTTCGAAATTAATAGATCTACCGTTCACAAGAGATATGTGAGTATAATGGTGATTAAAATTATACATGTGGTTCATACATATTGTCGTGGATGGTGGACTAGGGATCAGATAGTAGTAATAGTACCCATGCATGTGCAGAGCTGTGGGATTCCCATATTAGCTCAGTGAACGTACTGGTGTTCAGTTTTTGGGCCTACTGTTCGAGTCTTCTAGGAGGCATAGGGTCGAGTCTATCAAGACGGTGGCATATTTCATTTCTTTTGATGTCAAAGTTGACACGATGTGGTTGTTCACTCTTCCGTTGACTGCGCAAGCATTTTCCACGAACACTTAACACGTCCTCATCCGTTAAATATATCTGTACTTTAGAGAAATAACCTTCACACCTACGTCTATTATGAGATGGGCTGTTGACAAATTAATCAATTACTGGAGAATATATTATTTTTCACACCTTGATTGGTCGGCTCAAACATTTGTGATGCTGGTTTGTATGCCCGTGTTTTATCAACTTTAGAGATGAGCCGTGCCACATGTCCAAGCCCTTGAATCATGTATAAATATCATGCTCTTCTCATCAATTTCATTACAACCATGGCGTCTATTTTCCATGCGTGTTTTGCTCTCGTCACATTTCCAGCCGTATGCATGCTCTTAGCTGCGATAAGTGCCACCGTTGGAATCATCGAAAATGCGGAATGATTTATTTATTCTCCCCCATTCACTTTAATTAATCTTGATTAGTGGCCTGAAACCTAGATAGATAATCACTCCTGGTATGGTAAACACACGGCTACATAGTCCCATTCATAATTGTGTCTAATTACCTAAATAGCTAATAATAGCATTATTATAATGGGCCTGTATAGTGCAGTACTATATATATATAAAATACGAACCTGTGATTATACGAATGCACTAGTATACGAAACTACCATTAGACGAACAAGGGATTATACGAAACCACCTGAATTCACCTAAAACCCTTGCCTTCTTGCTTTCATGGAGATATTCTTATCTGGGTGAAATAAATCCGAGAAATTCGACGGTATTTTATCTAGATTAACTCGATGCAGGTCTGCGTTAGACGCCATTTTGTTAGATAGCTTGTCTCGCGTGGTTACAGCGAGCACCTGTAACTATGGGGCGTGCCTAAGTAGCGTTTGCAGAAAGGTCAATTGCCCATTTAAGACATAAATACTCTAATTTGTGTGCAGGATAATTCCTCTCGCTGGCTCGCAGACCTCTGCTGGCGTACGAAATCACTCGCTCTAAACCATCGTGTTCCTGGTACAAAACTGCACCAAGTCCTTCTGTTGACGCATCTGTATTTACAATAAAAGGTTTCGAAAAATCTGCATAAGTTTAGTTAATTTGTTAATGATAGTTTGAAATGCTGTTTCCTCTGCATCGCCCCATATCCATGGTGTTTTGAACTTCTTGGATTTCTTTGATGCCTTATTGGTAGGATGACCTACAAGAAGATTGTTTAACGGTTTTACTATCTTAGCATAATTTTCCACAAACCGGCGGTAATACCCTGAAAAACCAAGAAAAACACGTAAAGATTTAATGTTATGGGGAGCTGGCCAATACTTCAAAGGTTCAATCTTTGCTGGATCTGTATGTATACCCTCAGCTGAAATCTCATAACCAAGATAAGCAACATGAGTACTAAAAAATTCACATTTTGACGGATTTAGTTTTAAACCGTGTTGCTCAAGACGTTGAAATACTGCCTCTAACCTTGTAATTTGTTCATCGAAAGTCTTCGAAATTATCAAAACATCGTCTAAATATATAAGACATTCTCTGAGGTTTAGTTAAACCAAATGGCATCCGGTTACACTCCCATAATCCCAGGGGTCCCACAGTAAATGCGGTTTTCTCCTTGTCCTCTTCAGCTACCTCCACCTGCCAAAATCCACTTCGTAAATCTAATTTCGTGTAATATTTACTACCAACTAAAGAGTCTAACATATCATCTACTCTGGGCAAGGTGTACGCACCTTTACGAGTCCGTTTGTTGAGCTGACGAAGATCTATACAAAATCGTAAACTATTATTTTTCTTCCTTACAAGAACAATGTTACTACAGTAAGGAGATTTACTTTCTCTGATAGCTCCGCAGTCAACCATCTCTCTTAAGTGTTGTCGCACTTCTTCATACATCGAAGGCGGTATTCTCCGATAAGCCTGTTTAAAAGGTTGATCATCATTAAGATTAATGTGATGCTTAATAAGATCAGTTCTACCAATATCTACAGAAGAGTTGGAGAAAATGTGTTCCCATTTACCGAGAACTTGTTGCACTCTTGTTCTTCGGTCAAGTTGTCTCTGTTGACCTGTATACCTAAATCCTGTAACATTGTGGAATACTTATTAATATGAGGTTCAGGATTTGGAGTAGAAACTTCCGGTTTCCATGAATCTACTACTTTGACTTCTGAAAGTGAACAAAATACAGAATTAGGTTCAATTTTTATAACTTTGGCTGTCATATTGCAAACTCTGACAGGAATTCTGGCTGTAGAACCTGCATTTTCAAGAGAAACAAATCTTGGACATACATTTAATCCTGAAAGTTGGGTTTTTTCAGTTGCCTCAGTAATGGCTGTAGAAACACCACCCTTCTTTCGAACAAAACCTGAAACAGTTGTAACTTGATTAGGTTGAATAACAATAGGAGTTTTACTCGTTGATTTTACTGAAATCAAGTTAACACATTTTAAAGCGTCTACCGCAAGTCTAAATGGATCAGATTTAGAGGAATCATCACTAGAATTACACATGCGTAATACATTTGTACCAATAATACCCGGTACTGACTGTCGATACTCTGTATCGGGTACCACTAAAATAGGAATAAAAACAGAATCTTCTAAAATATCCGAAATAAAAACATCACCCTCTATGTAACCAACATATGGTATCTTTGATCCACTGGCACCTACAATATCCAATTTGAAATCATTAATACTTAATAACTCAGGTCTAGGATCTAAACTATGATAGAATGATTCCGATATCAAAGTTACCATTGAACCTGTATCTACTAAAACTCTGGTATTAATGCCACAAATTCTAGCAGTGCCCTCATTGGCTGAACCAACTAATCTATCAGCTAAGTTAGATTTGGAGCTCTTTCCACAAATGACTTCCTCTGTCCGCCCCACAGCAGAGGAGTCTATGCATTTGGGTGGGCTTTATCTGATCTGGAATAAGAAGTTCTATTATAATTTTCCTGATTATTAGAATTAATACCACTGTTGCTTGGATTCCAGTTTGGTCTACCTCTAGCCCTTCCTCGGCTGTGAAAATGTCCTCGGTTATTATAATGATTACCTGAAAATGAATAATTATTACTATTGGCATTAGTATTTGTAGAAGGTCTTTCTCTCATCTACTTCTCTAGAGACTGCATCTTTGACATCAAAGTGTCCATCTTATTGGCAATATCCTCCACCGCCTTGTCTCTATCAGCTGAAACTGGCTGATGTTGAGCTGTGGTCAACTTCTCGGAAGTTGTCATCTCTTGTTCCGCAGCTCTAACCTCACGCAATAACATGTCATAACTAGTAATACTATCATATTTATGACGAGTCATCAATTTTAATTTATCATTCCTAAGTCCAGTCCAGACCTTGGATATTGGCATGTCATTCCTGGCTGCCTTACTAACATGACCACTTTCCACTGCAACATGCAATAATGTTTCTAATCTGCAGCCATATGTTGTCACATTTTCTGTCGGTTTCTGCGACTCGCTATAAAAAGTTTGCATAATTGATTCATTAGTAGCTACATTTCCAAATAATGTGTCAAGTTTCTGCAGAATTTCCATCATGGTAAAAGCATGATAAAACAATACAATATTGCACATAATTAATTCCACGCGTATATACACAATACAACATATTTATATTATATCTATAGTACTTCAATATAAATATCTTACCACAGCGTTAAATAAACATCTTTCCAATATAAATTGGAAAGTCTTTAAACTATTGACGACTATCTCGTAAGAGTTCATCCATAGATCTGAACTGAGAAACAGTTCAGAATAACCAGAACAGGGATTAGATTAGCAAGGAGCCAATGCATTCAAGCCTTTCATACATCTCTCATTCATATACATACAACAGACAAAACGATTGGACATACAGTGACAACTGCTCACCTGGGGTTGATTCGGCGAACGTCGACAATTTCCGTCACAGACGGACATTGCCGATAGTCACCGATTCACACTCGAGTGAACAGACAACGACAATACATGAAGTCATCCGTATATACGACGCATGCGCTATTGATACTGCGTAAACTATGGAACGCCGCATCCGTCATATAAACACGAACATATAAAAACACAACCTGTGAGCTTATTTATCTCGCCTCCGGTAAACCATGTAAACTATATAAGCTTATTTATCTCGCCTCCGGTAAACCATGTACACTATATAAGCTTATTTATCTCGCCTCCGGTAAACCATGTACACTATATAAGCTTATTTATCTCGCCTCCGGTAAACCATGTGCACTATATAAGCTTATTTATCTCGCCTCCGGTAAACCATGTACACTATATAAGCTTATTTATCTCGCCTCCGGTAAACCATGTAAACTATATAAGCTTATTTATCTCGCCTCCGGTAAACCATGTAAACTATATAAGCTTATTTATCTCGCCTCCGGTAAACCATGTAAACTATATAAACTTATTTATCTCGCCTCCGGTAAACCATGTAAACTATATAAGCTATGCTTCCGTTTCGATCCTTTCCTATTCTTTGATTATGTGTGCATGTGTGTTTTACGTTTATTTATCGTCGCTACCGGTTGCCCATATGAGCGACGCCTCCTGAAGAGATTAGTCATTTTAGTTTTTGGAGGATAGTGCATGATACAGACAGAGACCAATTCCAGAATCTCCTCTGGTTCTGTTACGTGCACGGTGTAAAGCACCGACACGAGACCTCGGTTTAACGTCCCATCTGAAAGACTGTTAATTGTATTAGGGTCAGACGGGGGATCGAACCTGCGATCCCTGGATTACCAGTCCAGCGTGTTACCACTGGACTACAGATCCGTCTGTATGTGTGCATGTATTGTTTTGTGAATGTATATAGTGGAATACATATGTTTAAACCAAACCATGTGGGCGAGCGCTCTAGTCTGTGTCTGCCCTCAGATATATAAATAGCAATGAACACCTTTTCTCTTATACATACATGTATCTGTAATATAAATTTATAAAAAGAATGCCAATATATTCATTATTGGATCAAATATCGTTTATAAGTGTTATGTTTGAGCATCATTTTATGGTAGATTGCTTGTGTTAATTCTGTAGAATTATTATTATTTGTGAAACTGTAGCCATCAATCAACACTGGAATAAATCTAATGTATACATATATCCGGTGAATTTACCAATACATTCAAATACGCCATATAAAACGGAAATGTATGAACATCATAGGCAGCGTTTCACATCGGTGCGGCATTGTCGGTATTTTATTTGAGACGGTCTTTTAATGGACTCGATATATTTGATATATAAAATAATATTATATACAAGCGTTCGCTAAAATAAGAATGTGTCTGGAATTAGACTCCGAAAACGTGCATGTGGAAAGAAAATGATGGGTAACGTGACACGCCAGTGTACAATAATGGCTTTATTGTCACGCTAGTGTATAATAACGGCCTTACTAATACATGTAGTATATTAATTACCGCTTGGATTTTGTTAGTGAAAATAAAGAATATACAATCATGCTAAGTGGAAACATACATGCATTAAGTGGATTATGTGTGTTATTTGTGCATAATCTGCATCGTGTGCAAGCGGATAAGAAGCCATTGTATGTAGGAGTGTTGATGGAGCAATCCAAGAGCTGGTTTTCTGTGTATTCACATTTCGTAGAATCAACTTTCCAGAGCGCGCTGCAAGCGGTGCATAATACGTCAGACATTCTGTCGGAATATGAAATCAAATTTATTTTCAGAGATACACAGGTATGTGCAAATTGGATGCAACTATTGATTGTCTCGAGGTATTCCTGTGCTAAACTAGTTTATGTATGTAGTAGAGCTATATATATAGAATATAAAATAAGTATTAATGTATGTTTGGGTATTTTTGCATGTATGTAGTAGAGCTCTATATATACTATATTCTCTATAGCTCTACTACATACATGTAAAAATACCCAAAACCCAGATATCCCTGTGCTAAGGTAGTTTATGTATGTAGTAGAGCTATATATATAGAATATAAAATAAGTATTAATGTATTTTTGGGTATTTTTGCATGTATGTAGTAGAGCTATAGAGAATATAAAATAAGTATTAATGTATTTTTGGGTATTTTTATTATTCAGATAAGCACTGACTTGTTGCAATTAATAAGTCACCATATATTAATAGTTCTGTTTATGAATAATTGTGTCGTTTTGACCAACACATGTTTCTTGAAACTCGCTTGGCACCAGGATTCATACAAAGTTTTTGATCAGGATCGAGCCGCTTCTAGTCTTTTTCGCAAACACCCGTATTGTTTGGTATTCTAGGCTTTTTCGCAAACACCCGTATTGTTTGGTATTCTAGGCTTTTCTTTGCCTTAGTGTCTGCTCCGTATAGTGCATCTCAAATCTTTCATGGTGCCAGGCATGTGACCGAAAATAAAGTGTGAAATTACATATTACAAACAGCAGTAAAGGTTATACTATTCCTCTTTGTATAGTTATGTAACTGAAGCTGATATCTGGGCGGGTGGGAGGGATAAGTATATGTAAGAAGAACGATGTAATCACTAGCTGTTCCAGAATGAAAATGACCAAATAGTGCCACATTTTGGAGAATGAAATTCACGCTTTTTAGCGACTCCAATACTCAGCTCTCCTAAGGGGGGATAACTGTTAATTAACCGAATATGAAATTGGTCATATTGTTACCATCATCACCTCCTAGAAGGCGACCATGGAGACGGTGTACCCGTGAAAAATAACGGGATTTATTGGAAAACAAAAAGCTCACATAAATCTACATAGCGGCATGAGTCCATGTGATATTTTGACACTAAATAAGCGTAATAAGCATAATTACTCGCGTTGAATATGTAGAAAAGGATCTATTTATACAGATAATACACTATTTACATGAGTTCATTCGTTTTATGTTAAGTCATTGTTGATTCTTCGCTTAGATGCGTCGGAACTCGGTATTCAAGGATATAACTTGTCAAAATAATTATAAATGTATTTTTGGGTAGTTTTGCAATGGAATAAAAAAAGGGCCTTCAAACTGAGTAAATTAGGAAAATGGAAAATTATGAGCTACATTTCTCTAAACAATTACGCTGTTGTGTCGATAACTGTGAAATGACAATGGTAACACTTTGATCTCTTACTGCATAGCATTCCCATCTGACTTTCTTTGAAACATTTCAAAATAATTCTGTAACCTTTTCCATTTAGTTAAATCAGTTATTAACATGCATGCATTGTTTACTATATTTATTTGTTAATTCACTGTCTGTTCATTTATATCATGCATACATTATCCTCATGGGCTTTTAAGCCTAATGGAATTGAAAATAAACTATCTATCTATATAGATAATTAATACCAACACTCATTATTCAAACATACCATACACGTCGATGTATTTATATCTATATAGATCGCAAGTATAATTCTCCTTTTGAGTGCGAATCCAGGATCGCAGATGCAATCTCCCGTCTGACCGTAATAGTATTACCAGTCTTTCAGTTGTGACTGTAAGCCCAGGTCTCGTGTCGGTGCCTTACACCGTGCAAATAAAAGAGCCAGATGAGAAAGTGGAATGGGTCTCTCTCTGTATGATTGCACTATCCTCCAAAATCTAGACAAGACTAATCTCTTCAGGAGGCGATGCTCATATGGGCAACCGGTAGCGACGATAAATAGAGATTTCAGAGATCCACACTGATTCCTTGCCATCACATAATGATTTAGATAGTTGATATGATGATGGTATGTTGAAAGAGGGCCCAACACGTATCCACGTCTCATCGGCGACAGAGACACTTCCAGGAGAACCCCAATGCCATACGCATTCGATGTTTGTTACGGTGTGTAGAAGTCTCAACTGAATACAAGGCAATGGCGCCGCCTGTGTACAAAATCTCAACTGAATACAAGGCAATGGCGCCGCCTGTGTAGAAGTCTCAACTGAATACAAGGCAATGGCGCCGCCTGTGTAGAAGTGTAGAAGTCTCAACTGAATACAAGGCAATGACGCCGCATGTGTATAAGTCTCAACTGAATACAAGGCAATGACGCCGCCTATGTAGACATCTCAAATGAATACAAGGCAATGGCGCCGCCTGTGTAGAAGTCTAAACTGAATACAAAGCAATGCCGCCGCCTGTGTAGAAATCTCAACTGAATACGAGGCAATGGCGCCGCCTGTGTATAATTCTCAACTGAATACAAGGCAATGACGCCGCCTGCGTAGAAGTCTCAACTGAATACAAGGCAATGGCGCCGACTGTGTAGAAGTCTCAACTGAATACAAGGCAATGCCGCCGCCTGTGTAGAAATCTCAACTGAATACAAGGCAATGGCGCCGGCTGTGTAGAAGTCTCAACTGAATACAAGGCAATGACGCCGCCTGTGTAGAAGTCTCAACTGAATACAAGGCAATGCCGCCACCTGTGTAGAAGTCTCAACTGAATACAAGGCAATGACGCCGCATGTGTATAAGTCTCAACTGAATACAAGGCAATGACGCCGCCTATGTAGACATCTCAACTGAATACAAGGCAATGGCGCCGCCTGTGTATAAGTCTCAACTGAATACAAGGCAATGCCGCCGCCTGTGCAGAAATCTCAACTGAATACAAGGCAATGCCGCCACCTGTGTAGAAATCTCAACTGAATACAAGGCAATGACGCCGCCTGTGCAGAAATCTCAACTGAATACAAGGCAATGCCGCCACCTGTGTAGAAATCTCAACTGAATACAAGGCAATGACGCCGCGTGTGTAGAAATCTCAACTGAATACAAGGCAATGACGCCGCCTGTGTAGAAGTCTCAACTGAATACAAGGCAATGCCGCCGCCTGTGTAGAAATCTCAACTGAATACAAGGCAATGGCGCCGGCTGTGTACAACGAACGCTCTTGATGTGACGTTAGAATGTTGATATGACGTCATTAATTGTAACGTGATCAATGTCGGCGCATACTGCATCAATTGGCAAATTATTAATCTTTGAACATACACACTTTCATTATGCTATGTCAAAGCGTTATGGAATAGTGAAATTAGTTTGTGGACCCTCGTATATATAGTCAATGTTTCATAAACACATTATATCATTGTCAGGCGCGTAGCTAGTCCTAAATATGGATTACGCACCATCCTAGGGGGTCCGGGGCATGCACAACCCGGAGATATTTCCCCCCGCTATATGGTCTCAGGTGACTTTTGCTTACTATGAACATCAGCTATAATCAATATATGTTGGCATTTCGTTCATGTCTGCTTTCTTGTGAATGATTAATGTCCGTGTCCCCCCCCCCTTTATCCCCCTACGATCCAGTTTTATTGCATTTTTTGCATTTATTTAATTTTCATTTTCTGGAACTATCAAAATAAATCTTACGTACGTCCGTACATGCGTAGGCCTAGCTACGCGCCTGGTTGTCTGTGTAATGACTAGAAACTTACTTTAACAGCAGTGCCCATTACGCGATTAGCACAATTTTGAAAGATAAGCAATGTGGATAACTGACCGAAAGAATGTCCGGTTAACCTATTAGTATTCTGATCGGCTTTGACATGAGCATATCTCTCATTTCCCTGTTTTCGCCAGTCACGGACCAAGTCCCATTCCACTATAGGTGAAAAACTACTTGAGTTCATTTAAGTGATTATGCGCACAGTACCCGCAATTAGCAGACAAAACATCCGGTTTATATGTCGGCAAGAACGTTGACATGTCAGAACCTAAATCAAAGGGCAAGTCGATTTTGGACGTTTGATCTTAATTTTGGTGGCAAGGAGGATTCAATGACAAGACAATGTTTGCTGTCTACTTGTTCATGGATAAGTGGAAACATTTGGAGATTTGGAGACACCCCTGCCCTATCAATTATATGTTGCAAGTGTCTTGGAATACCGGTTCCGACTTTCAACTTACCTTTTGGACTTCGTTCTCTGTCTCTTATTCTTTGCAAGTGTCTTGAAATACCCGTTCCGACTTTCAACTTACTAAATGTGAAAACATACTTGTGTTCAGCTAAGTGATAGTAAAGCTCTAGTGGGCGTTCAGTACCTGCCCCCACCCCTCCTCATGCACTCCCAAAAATAAATCTGTCCAGCATATGTTCAATATGCGACAATACACGCATACAATGCATACATTTAGGTTAAACATTTTTATATTCTATCATGTACATGATTATTGACAACAATTGAACTATAAACCCTGTCCGCTTAGCACGCTCGCTTCTCATCAATGCGACCCGGGTTCGATCTCGGACCGGGAAGTATGTGAGATGGTACGGTGGTCGCCAGATCGGACTCCGGTTTCCTCCCACACGAATAACCATATTTACGCTTTCATCCGCGCCAACGAGAGTGATTAATATTTCCATTATTTTATTTTATTCATTACAACATTGTAAATTTGCATGAAATTGATTTCAATGTACAAAGGTAAAGGGTAAAAATAAATTAATTATTTGAAAATAATATTTATGTCATACGCCATGTATGCATGTTTTCTCAAAGTCCGTAATATTTAGATTCATATTGCACGAATTTATACTCTGTACATTGAAACATTTCAAAATAATTCTGTAACCTTCTCCATTTAGTTAAATCAGTTATTAACATGCATGCATTGTTTACTATATTTATTTGTTAATTCACTGTCTGTTCATTTATATCATGCATACATTATCCTCATGGGCTGTTAAGCCTAATGGAATTGAAAATAAACTATCTAACTATCTACGTTGTTAAAACTTGCTTCGCAATCGTTGTAAAAATAAATAACGTTTTGAAAAAACCTGTCACACATGAACGCGTCCTTGATTCCATGTCGAAGTCTTATCTCATCAAAGGGTTCATTAGTAGCCAGGATTCGCTTAGCAACCACAATAAGGACATTTCTGATAATAACTATCAAGAGCCTGCAAATAAACTTGACTCTAGTTCTATTACCATACAAGACGCCGAAGACGCTTTGAGACCTGTTAAAAGCTTCAGAGCAATATGGAAAAGAAGAAGTTTATTTAGACGTATGCATATAGTACATAGTCATAATGATATACAGTCAAACCTGTGTTAGTGGTCACCTCTATTAAGCAGCCAACCTGTATTAAGCAGCCAGTTTCCAGATTCCCAATATGTTGTTTTATTATACAGTTGACCTCTATTAAGCAGCCACCTGTACTAAGCAGCCACTTTCTGTGATTCACCTTGCTGGCTGCTTAAGACAGGTTTGACTGTACATATTATACATACTATTTACACGTGATCAATGTAATAGAAGCAAATTAAAATAAACATATTTTGAGTAAATATTTAGAATAGAATTAGAATAGATAAATATTGTTTTTAGAGAGGATAAACTTTAAAATTATATAAAAAGTATGTATGCATAATATACTTGTGCATGTCTACTTGTTTATTCTGGGATACAAGATAAGTATATTTAAAGTTGCTTACTGCTTATTCTATGTAGCCTGGGTTCCAGTCTGTCGATCTTTCACTTTTTAACTTATGGCAACATGATCAGAAGCTCAATACGGCCCAATTAATAGTCTCGGTGTTAAACTATATTTATTTGACTGACCAGTCAAAATATATCGACGCCTGTTCCCAGGCTATATTCTACGTACAACTATATACAACTTGATCAATAACAATAGTATACTGTATTTAATAACCTATTATAGAGGTTAGTGTACTTCGAATATGGAATTAGCAACTTCTCCTGTTCTTAAATTACATCTTTGCCCCATCTGTCCAATCATTCACTGCACCGCAGTTAGGTAAATAATACTTGGAAATATGCTAATGTATGTGCTATTTGTAAGAAGCCCGCACCGTCTGTACAAAACGACTACAAAGGAGAGGACAACCATAAGCGGTATTGCTTTCTGTCCAATTCCTTATTTCAATTGTTGTAAATAACCATGTACATGGCAGAAAATAAACATGTTTAAACCAAAACGACTACCGACCGATCTCCTTGCTCTATTGTATACAGAAGAGTATTATATTTAAACATCTTTTCAATTTTCGTCGTAGAAATAGCTTCCCATCTTCTTTACAATCAGGGTTTTCGTTTATTGTTATGTATTAACGATGTCTTGAACGATATGGGCTCTCAAGTACACTTTGCTGACGATACCAGTTTACAAATATAGTGTTCATCATCCTATTTCTGCTGCAGAAACTCTACAATCCGACATCGACAATATATCAAATTGGTCCGACAAATGGCAAATCAGAAAATATGACCATTTCACGCAAACACTTAATCTCTTACACTCACATCCTCTTATGTGAGACCAACCTCTAGTACCGTGTCACAAACAACTTCGTGTCCACCATTCTGATTAACTCTACAATCTGACATCGACAATATATCAAATTGACCCGACAAAATGGAACATCAGAAACTATGACCATTTCACGCAAACACTCAATCACTTACACTCACATCCTCTTATATGAGACCAACCTCTAGTACCGTGTCACAAACAACTTCGTGTCCACCATTCTGATGATTGATCTTGTCATTCCTATATCCAACTATATCAAAGAGCTGGCCTGAAAATGAATCATCATGTGAAACTCAAGTCTCAACTAGATGGAAGATCTCTACTGGTGCGGGCCATTGTCTAATGTTGTAAAAGTGTGTGCAAAGCATCGACACTAAATACAATTTGTATTGAATTGAATTGCTCACCATGAGGAATATAGAAACCTATTGCTATACCTTCTAGCTACTGCCTCTCGTGATCATGTGTGGCGTCCGTGGTCCAATGGTAGAGCGTCGGATTTGGAATCGAACGGTCCGGGTTCGATACTCAGTCAGGCCACGTATGTAGTGTCATTGAGCACAGTTCTTAGTACTGGTTAACCGCAATGGTCGGCTAAGCATGCCCAGGAAAACATTTCTAGGTCCCCGCAAGGAGTTTGACATTAATGGTATCATACATCATCATACTGTTTTCTGAAACAAACAGATAGTCCTCTTCATCTGCCTTAGATGTCAAGCAATATAGCGGGATTTAGCCATATTCGTTATATAATGTCTATTTCAGTAATTGAGTCACTTTCATAGTTGATAGCTTGTGCCTATTTCATAATATTATACCTCATTTGCATATGTTCTTCTTTACTGTGTATGACGTGCTCCTTGCGTTCCAATCGTGCCCGTTGCCCGCCAAATCTCACGGCGTGTGAAAA
This sequence comes from Archivesica marissinica, assembly GCA_014843695.1. Classification (NCBI taxonomy): domain Eukaryota; kingdom Metazoa; phylum Mollusca; class Bivalvia; order Venerida; family Vesicomyidae; genus Archivesica; species Archivesica marissinica. Next base: position 40,487,593 of record CM026396.1, read on the forward strand.
TTACGACACATCCCAAAATTATTGATATTTAATATAGAGCTCTAGATAAGATTAGTAGATCTGTAGTCCAGTGGAAGCACGCTGGACTTGTAATCTAGGGATCGCAGGTTCGATCCCCCGTCTGACCCTAATAAAATTAACAGTCTTTCAGATGGGACGTTAAACCGAGGTCACGTGCCGGTGCTGTACACCGTGCACGTAAAAGAACCAGAGGAGACTCTGGAATGTTTCTCTGTCTGTATCATTGCACTATCCTCCAAAAATCTAAAATGACTAATCTCTTCAGGAGGCGTCGCTCATATGGGCAACCGGTAGCGACGATAAATAAACGTAAACACACAAGATTAGTAGTTTTCAAGCATTTCCCGATAACATCCCGCTTATCTAGAGCTTTCCCCCAACAAAAGAGAGGTGGGAGAGACAGACAGAATGTGAGTAAGAGAAATTTAAATAAAATGTCTTTGTCTGATATTCGGTATAATATAACAGATAGAACATAATTATGTTAATTAATCATGTTTCACTTGTTACAGCAATTCATATACCGAAAGCTGTAGCATGTAGCGTACGGATGCTGGAACAATATAGAACTTGAAAGGAGAAAGTGTAATTTATGCAATACGTCTATTGGCGACGAGTATCACTGTTTATCTATTTATTAGAATGTAGTCACTTTACAAATAGTAGAACACGATTTTAGAATCCAAATATTATAATCGACCAAACATATTTTATTTTGACGCCATTATGAATCCAAAGTTGAAAACTATATTAGTTATAGAAAACTATGTATATTTATGAAAGAAATAGTAGAACATTTAAGTAATGCATTATCAAAATCATATTTATTTTTGAAAACATTAAAAACAGCTTACACTCCCGATGGGAAAATAACTTTCAACACAACAATATCCTCGTATTTATGTATAGTTCATATATATATGTATATGCATGTATATGTTTTCTTTTATTTGTCACTCAGTTAAGTATTATATCGTATTACGGATGTGGCTCCGGTTATCGGATGGATGCCGTATGATATAGCGGACGGGTACTGTACCATATGTAACATGTATCCTACGGATGCGCCTCCGGTTATCGGATGGATGCCGTATGATATAGCGGACGGGTACTGTACAATATGCAACATGTATCCTATGGATGCGGCTCCGGTTATCGGATGGATGCCGTATGATATAGCGGACGGGTACTGTACAATATGTAACATGTATCCTACGGATGCGGCTCCGGTTATCGGATGGATGCCGTATGATATAGCGGACGGGTACTGTACCATATGTAACATATATCCTACGGATGCGGCTCCAGTTATCGGATGGATGCGGTATGATATAGCGGACGGGTACTGTACCATATGTAACATATATCCTACGGATGCGGCTCCAGTTATCGGATGGATGCGGTATGATATAGCGGACGGGTACTGTACCATATGTAACATATATCCTACGGATGCGGCTCCAGTTATCGGATGGATGCGGTATGATATAGCGGACGGGTACTGTACCATATGTAACATATATCCTACGGATGCGGCTCCAGTTATCGGATGGATGCGGTATGATATAGCGGACGGGTACTGTACCATATGTAACATATATCCTACGGATGCGGCTCCAGTTATCGGATGGATGCGGTATGATATAGCGGACGGGTACTGTACCATATGTAACATATATCCTACGGATGCGGCTCCAGTTATCGGATGGATGCGGTATGATATAGCGGACGGGTACTGTACCATATGTAACATGTATCCTACGGATGTGGCTCCGGTTATCGGATGGATGCAGTATGATATAGCGGACGGGTACTGTACCATATGTAACATGTATCCTACGGATGTGGCTCCGGTTATCGGATGGATGCAGTATGATATAGCGGACGGGTACTGTACCATATGTAACTTGTATCCTACGGATGCGGTTATCGGATGGATGCCGTATGATATAGCGGACGGGTACTGTACCATATGTAACTTGTATCCTACGGATGCGGCTCCGGTTATCGGATGCATGCCATATGCTATAGCAGACTGGTACTGTACCATATGTAACATGTATCCTACGGATACGGCTCCGGTTATCGGATGGATGCCGTATGATATAGCGGACGGGTACTGTACCATATGTAACATGTATCCTACGGATGCGGCTGCGGTTATCGGATGGATGCCGTACGATATAGCGGACGGGTACTGTACCATATGTAACATGTATCCTACGGATGCGGCTGCGGTTATTGGATGGATGCCGTACGATATAGTGGACGGGTACTGTACCATATGTAACATGTATCCTACGGATGCGGCACCGGTTATCGGATGGATGCAGTACGGTATAGCGGACGGGTACTGTACCATTTAGTCTAAACATGATTTATTTCAGTATATTTTACATGTAATCAAGAAATGAACATATGTAATGTATCATATTGTAAAACCTTTTTTGAAATGCATACATACGAACATTCATTCAGAATTTAATATGTATCTAAACTGGGCAGTACGTTCTACAAGTTAAGAACACTATTGACAGTGTGTTTGTTTTGTGGGTTTAAAGGCCCACTAATAGCTTTTAGGCGATATAGCAACTCTCCGAGTGGAATAAGAAACCTAGTACCACTGAGTAGTAGTTCAGACGCCGACGAGAACCACCAACCTCCCACAGTTCAGCTAAGTAGCCTACTCACATGAAAGCACTATGACAGAATAGTCTGTAGAATGTTTTCGTGAATAACTTCACACATCTTGACATTTAACACAATGAATCAATAATTGAAGCACAACCCTTTACAGCCATATCCCCGCGGATTTACAATTATACCCCCGCGGATTTACAGCTATACACCCGCGGATTTACAATTATACCCCCGCGGATTTACAGCTATACACCCGCGGATTCACAATTATACCCCCGCGGATTTACAGTTATACACCCGCGGATTCACAATTATACCTCCGCGGATTTAAAATCATATCCCCGCGGATTTACAGCTATTCCCCCGCGGATTCACAGTTATACCCCGCAGATATACAGCTATACATCCGCGGATTTGAGTATGTAGTTTGTTTAACAATAATTATATACCTACTTTACTATGCCACTATAATTATGCCATCTGTTGGTGGCAATTGAGAGGAAAGTGAACGCAATTGCTTTCTCTGCTAGTGCTTCCAAATTAACAATTTGGGGCGTAATTGTGACGCTACACAAGGGCGGTCGTAAAAGTAAACATGATCCACATAATTACCGGTCGTAAAAGTAAACATGATCCACATAATTACCGCGCTATTACACTAACCTCTACAATATTAAAGTTGTATGAAAGTGTTCTTTTAACCCGTGCAGGGGATGATATCCTGAAAGATCTAAGTCCTCAGCAAAGTGGCTTCCAACAACAACTAGGCTGTATAATGACATCGTTTTCCTTAAGGGAGTCAATATCATTTGCAAAAGAGCACCACAGCAAGGCCTTCATTTGTTACTTAGATTGTCGCCAGGCATTTGACCGTGTCTGGCATAATGGTCTAATTTATAAACTAGAGGCGTGTGGGCTAGACCATCTCACATTCAAATCTTTTGTATCCCTCTATAGTGACATGAATAGTTGTGTCCGCAATCAGTCATTCACATCGGAGTGGTTCCCCGTTAGGCAGGGTACCAGACAGGGAGGGAAGAGTTCCCCTCTCCTTTTTTTACTTTACATAAATGGCCTAATACAGGAGTTAGAAAACTCTAAGCTAGGCTTTTGTATATATAATTTTAACATTTGTAGTCCAACAGTTGCTGATGACATGATTCTATTCTCAATGTCCAAGTACGGACTAGATCAGATGTTACAAATATGTTATGAATATTCATTAAAATGGAGGTTTGAATACAATGCCAAGAAATGCTCTGTCGTTGTGTACAATGAAACAAAGCATGAGTTTGATCAATCAGATAGGTCATGGAAACTTGGTGATCAAACTATCACTGAAGACTGGATGTACTCACCTGGGGATTATATGTAACAAGTACTGCTCATTAAATGACAATATTCACTCGGCAAGTATCAAACTCCGTGGTACCCTACTTAACATTTCCAATAGTGGTGTTGGATCTGGGAACCTAAACATATTCAGTCTCACAAAACTGTATAGGACAGTAGTATTGCCGACATCCCTATACGGGTGTGAACTGTGGAGCTATCTTACATCCGCCAATATCCTTGAAATCGAACGAGCCCATAGATGTTGCATAAAATATATTCAACGCCTACCATTGTTCACTAATAATCAGGCATCACTCAGCTGTCTGGGCCTTGTTCCGATTGAAACAGAAATTAATTACAAGAAACTCCAGTTTCTGGGTCAACTCGTCCGACTACCCTGCCAATATCTCTCGAAACGTATCTTTATAAACAGGTTGGTACGCTATAAATCTTGCATTGAAAGACAAAGCCTTGGGTTTATTCCTGATGTGCTTGGATTACTTAGGAAGTATGATCTCATGCATTATGTAGATATCTTTCTTGAAACTGCATACTTTCCATCGAAATATCAATGGAAATATATTCTTAAACGGAATGTATATGGAATAGATTCCGAAAAAGGTACTATATCAGCATGTAGCTCCTTGCCTACAGGTATTGGTAAAACTATATTCCAAAAACAGGAACCATGTACTATCTGGCAATTAAGCCGTAAATTCCCAAGCGTAAAAATGTACTGTTTCACAGCTATATATGTACTGTGTAGATTACTTTCTTTCTCACGTTCTGAGTTATGCACACAATGCGATAAATGTGTTGTGAACTTAGTTGTTCATAAGCTGTTATTATGTACATCTCAGGATAAATTAAGAAAGTGCTTATGGCAGAACATAAGTTGTGTGACTGGTATTAAGACATACATTGATTTTATCAAACAACCACCCGAGACACAGATATATGATAATTATGCTTGCAGGACTAGAGACACATGAACTTCCAGACACCGCAAGCGAAACACTTATGATAATATGTGTTAGGGCATTCTGGCAAATGCTCCAAACTTAAGGTTGTGGTAAATCAGTAATCTAAACATGTTTGCTTCTATTTAAATACCATTGTATTGCTTTTTGGTACCTGAACCGTTTTCTTTACTGAAGAATGGTGTTCCGGTTATAAACACTGTAACATCTTTTGTGTGCGCTACCATCATCTCTTTCCCTTGCATTTCGTTTCGGCAAGAAATGATGATCGGTATACACTAATTAATAGCTGCATGGCTATGTCAGTTCTTATGACCATTATTGTACACTTGTACTACTCTGTATATATGTATGTTTATATGTGTCCATGTAAAACGTGTAATTGTATATTATGTATGTTCACTTGTGCTCTTCATGTATATAGAGGTAATAAAAGGATTACCGGATTCACAGTTATACCCTGCAGATATACAGCTATACACCCGCGGATTTGAGTATGTAGTTTGTTTAACAATAATTATATACCTACTTTACTATGCCACTATAATTATGCCATCTGTTGGTGGCAATTGAGAGGAAAGTGAACGCAATTGCTTTCTCTGCTAATGCTTCCAAATTCACAATTTGTTTTCGACCTAATTCGCTTACAATAAATGTTTCAAACATGCAATCTGGCATAGATGTTGATAAAGGTATATTGTGTTATTGGTGAATACGCATGTACATTCAAAATAGTATCAAGATAAGCATGTAATGTTAGTAACTTACCATACACGTTCGCATATCTATTGTATTGCCGATGTGTTTAAACTACTTGGCTCTGTCGGTTACCTGACGGCTGTTGTTTGTTTTCATATTCTGGATTCCCGAAAGTCTGCCAATCATCAAACGTCGTCATAGCAATATGGTGCAGTATATATATATTACTAAGTATATGCAGAATAGTGTATCCTTGTTGTTGTATTCGTCGGTCGCGGCGGCCATTGCTTTGGGCAGTGTTTATAACGTTCACTGCTAATTTGTACGTTTATAGATGCGCTACATTATAGCGTCGCATTATACACAATACATGCAATTAGCCTAGTGAATTCTGATTGGTCTCAGAATGAGCATGACATCAGAATATGAATGCAATGATGTTATTATGGCTTGACAGTATTACTCATAAGGGGAATTCATTAGCGCTAACTCAGAGAGGGATAGATAGAGGGTGTGGAGGGAGGGAGGGAGGGAGTGGAGAGAGAGGGAGAGAGAGGGAGAGGGGTGGAGAGAAGGAGATAATAGTATAATGTATATATGTTCAGAAGTGCAAATATCAATCTGTTGCCAATGTAGCGATTACAATTATATTCCTATGCATCCAAAACTGAAACATTGATACACCATTTTCATATTAGAATATTAAGTTAATACGAATAATAAATGGTACAATAAAAAGCTGTTGCTGCATGTACTTATATGATAAGTACTTCACGGCGTTTCAATAACGAGCTACACAGTATTTCTGGCGTCAACTTGAATGTTGTGAAGTTCGCGACATATTTGAATTCGAACGGGTTACATTTTTTTCCTGAAATTTGCAGCATTAGAACTAAGTTGTAATCGTTTAACCAGAACACATTATACACAATTCACAAAACGTTATATCACGAATATGGAGTTTTGCTCATTTGACGCTATCAACGCACACGCGCCCGCCCGCCCGCACGCACACACACGCACGCACGCACGCACACACACACACACAATCAACAATCAATAGCATTTATAATGAAATATGTAACATGTGTCATAAACTATCTAGTAGACTAACTTTATGTGTTTTCAGGGTTCGCCAGGACTGGCAGCCATACAGCTCCTGGAGTTGCTACAAGAAGAACCAACAAAGGTGGCAATACTAGGGCCATCACTCTCCGCGTCATTGACCGTCACAGGACAAATAGTGCCGTACTATCACATTATAGAGGTATAGTTTGAAAATAACTGATATTTGTAAGCTGACGTGCGGAAGTCGCGCTCGCTTTATGTGTGAAAGGTCCGGGGGTTCGCGGTTATATATGTCTACTTATGCAACAGAGCAGTATTAAAGACCTCTTACTTTTAATGGAAATCGCGCGTGCTATCACAGATGTAATGGAAATCGCGCGTGCTACCTCTTATTATCTTATCGCTATATCGGCTGCTTCTCTCAAGAAAACTTATATCTTAAATATAGAAATTTATATATACACGTTACAATCAACATCCGACAATGTTAATGTTCTGCATCACCATGGTGATCGACATTTTTATTTGCAACCTGGTTTACAATACATTTGTACTATGCGGCGACACGGACCATGTTGTTTCTCGGGACGACAATCGTTTTACTCCTAGAACAACCATTTTTATATCACATTAAAGAGAACAAATTAAACTTTATCGCCATAGGAGTTAAAATTTATAAAAATTAAAAGGTATCTTCTAAATAAACGATTGAAAATAATTTCCCTATATACATTATTGCTCAAAAATTGCCGATAAGACAATCAATATTGGTTTTCGGGTCATTTTCAAGGGAGATAAGCCGCATCAATAAGCCAGCTGAATTGGCGTGAAAGCTGGGTATGGATGATACATGCCAAAATCATTCAGACTGCTATTTCATATTTCTTTAAAAAAAATGTTATCTCCATTTAATTATATGGTTTTCCACCATAGTGTATGTAGCATTGCTAGCTAAACACATGTGTTATATTTTGGGAACACACTTGTCTAGTAGTAAGTTAGACTTTAGTAGGAAGTCGTGATAGCGCAGTAGATGCGCGTTCGCCTCAGGTGCGAAAGGTCCCGAGTTCGAGGCCCGCTGGAGCCGTTATGATTGTGCCCTTAGACAAGGAATTTAATTTCCACGTTGCCTCTTCTCTCTCCCTCGTGGCGATGGATTCCATCAGGAATGAGATCTCGAGAGTGATTAATATAAGTTGTAAGAACTTGTTTCGCAATCGAGTTAAAATAATTCTGTACAAACTAAGTTAGACAGATGTTACATTATATTTGTTTTCCTAACTAAGGAGAGTGTCTCTATGAGCACTTTCGTCGAAATCCATTTATACACAATTCGTTATGTAATGATTAAAGCGCAACTATATCGGAATAAAGGATTTTCTGTTAGTTTTTTAGTTTAATCATATTTTATTGCAAATCATTATTATATATGTCATGCATAAACAGATAAAATACATAATATGATCATGCAAATGGTTTGGGCCACAAGTTTTAACAACATTAGACAACGGCCCGCACCAGAGATTTTCTGTTAAAAAGTACCAGGTATTTCAAGACTATAATATCCAATGACTGCGATTAAAAAATCCAAATATTCGCACAGAAAAGATCATAAAAAAATATATAGCACCGTCGTATACACGAATTGTTTATCAACACACATATGTAAACACTGCTTAATGCGAACGCGTGACGCAACAACGGATGTTGAAACAGCTATCTTAGATGTGAGTTCAGATTGCCGATACAGACCGATGCGTTCCGAAAGTCCAATTCAGGAATGTCGCATATTCACTTTCAGTTTGTTATATTCCAAACTACTTTCGGAAAATAATTATTCAAATTGTAATGAAGGAACGTGTTGAGTATTGCTATTCATACGTAGACATTTATAATATTTTATTCCATACGGTATAGTGTCGCTTTAACTCAATTTACTGTACTTGTGTTATTATATGAGCAATAAACATCATTAGACCAACATGGCTGCTCTGGATATGTCGTACAGTTTTACTCGTATACTCAATAAACCGATCGCTTACGGTCCATCGGTTGTCCTCGGTTTGTTCGGATGTATGTTTTAACCGCCCTATATCTGTAACTGTACATCGTTTCCATGACAACAAAAGAGCGATTGCAGCTGGATCGTCTAGGTACTTTCGAATCTCACTTCGAATTACTTCAAGTGAGGAAGCTATCAAGCTGGCTTGTGGAAAGACGTCCGTCCGTCCGTGCCTGAATACTGCTCGGAGGGGCACCCGGGTCTCCCTCCACTAATGATAACTGGACAGTCGCGACTTTCAATTCGAAACACAAACAAACAACCTTAATGCATTGCATTTATCTTTCAACACCCATTAATATTTTAGAAGCCATCTTCTCACTGACATTTTGGATATCTATTTTAATTCCCCGTATATAGTTTACGATTCATCGTTTCCAAGGGAACATGATCCGAGTGCACGTTCTACTCAGTGATATAAGGCCCGGGGTTCGCGCGCACGATTGTGAACTTAGGCAATCCATTTAGATTCCACAGTTCATTTTCTCTCTCCCTCGTGGCGATGAATTCCGTCAGAATGAGACACCGATAGTGATTAAAACACGGTTGCATGAACTAGATTCGCAATCGAGCTAAGCTAAATATAATTACCTTTTTTTTCCAAATTGAAAATAACAATTTTTTTTTTCATTTTGAGGCCCCTATCCGGATAACCTCGTTTATTTCTTTATTGCATATACATTTAGTTGATACATATTTCGACATTTTTTTATTGGTTTTTAATAGTATACATATTACTTCAGTTCGAATATCTATATGTACAGTGTGTCCCTTAAGATTGAGTGCATACAAAGATTGTCAACAGTTAAAATTGAACAATGGGTAACTAAGGAGTAGTTGTTAAAGCGAGAGAGAGAGAGGAGAGAGAGAGAGAGAGAGATGTAATGGGTGGCTGATCGCTTCTGCTTGCTAACATTTCTATTTGTTAATAGGATAAGGAGTGTGTCAAACAAGGATTTGTAGGGGTTGGATAATTGGTGTGGGGGTTCATTTGTAGTGTAAGCTGTTCCAGGTCCTGTGTTGTTTAGAGTTATCTTTGTACTGTATTTATGAAAACATTAATTGATATGCATGTATATTTGATTAGCTTAGTTAAACTTTGACCATTTCAAGTTGTGTCTATCTATTTTTCCAGAATATGAAGCAATGTCTTTTTCGATTTCGATCCTTTGATACAAGTACTTTTTAAATGATTCGAACTTTGGCAGGATTTTACTATATTTCATATTTGAGATAAAGTATTTGCACAGGATTATTATAAAATTAACAATGTTATTATTTTCGCACCCTAAACAAATGTCTTTAAAGTTTAAAGACATGTTAATACCAATAGTTCTTAGATAATTACGAATGCTTGTCCATAGGTCTTGTATGATCGGGCATTCCCAAAACAGGTGCTCTATACTTTCTATGCTCATATTACAGAAGTCACATAGGAATGATTCAGTTAATTTACACATATGGAGATACTTGTTTGTTGGAACTAGTCTCATTAAAAAATTATATTGATAATTTCTCAGTTTAGTGTCAATCGTTGCTTTATATGCCATGCAGTAGATTATTTTCCAAATTGAGATTGTCATCGCCGAACAATTGAGACCATTTTCGCTCAGAATTTCTACGTTCTATGTTCTTTAAATGTATCTGTGTTTGATATAATAGTTTATTTGGTTTCTTTACTCTTTTTATTTTTTCTAGCATGTTTTCCGGTTTTAGCCCAGTAATAATGTGTTGATTTAGTTTTTCTTTGCACTTTTTAGGTATACTACCGATCAAAGAGTGGTATTTCTAAAATCATATAGGTGATCAACATACTTTATTCCGTTATTGTACCATTCCTGATTGATAACTGGTTTTCCTGTTATTCTGATGTCAGAATTATTCCAAATAATGGGTCTAATAACTGTAATATTATTATTTTCGTACATATGTTTTATTTTAAACCAGGAAATCAAAACGTCTTTTAGGAAAGGTTGTGTTTGGCATAATTTATTTATGTCTTTGAGTGATAAATTACATTCAAATAAGAAGTTTCCACCAAATTGTTTTAGATACTTATCATAAAAACATTTCCAAGAACCTGTGTTATTGTTTGTTATCCTTTTCACCCAGCTTGCCTTAATTGTATGTAGAAATGCATGTATATTTGTTAATTTTATTCCTCCATATTCATAGTCTTGAAAAAGTATATACGTTTTATTTTATCTGGTTTTCCTTCCCAGATGAAGTTAAATATTGCATGATTTATATCCGCTAGCACTTTTTCTGTTGGGTTTGGTAAAACGGTAAATAGATAGACCAGTTTTGGGAGAGCAAATGTCTTTATTACTATCACTTTACCTAGAAGTGTCAGTTTACGATGTTGCCATTGTTTCAGACAGTTATAAAATTCTCGCAGTTTTGGTTCAAGATTTAGATGCAAGGTCAGTTCTTTATTGTTGCTAAAATATATGCCAAGAGTCTTTGTTTTTTCAGATGTCCATAAAAAGTAGTTCTGGTTGCAGTAAGATGTGTTTGTATTTCGTAATGATCCAATTCTTAGTATTACAAATTTTGATACATTTAGTTTTAGACCACTTATGATTCCAAATTCAGTAATTACATCTATTAAATGTTCAAATGATCTTTTTTCCCCATTTAAAATGTAGGATGCATCGTCAGCAAATAATGTTTGTTTTATTTCTTTATTATGTATGGTGATTCCTTTTATATCATTATCAATAGTGATTTGATATGACAATAGTTCCATACATATGATAAATAGATACGATGATAATGGACAGCCTTGTCGTACGCCTCTTTGTATAGGTAAAGATTCTGTTAAATAACCATTGCTAATGATTAGACTATTTATATTTTTATAAAACAGTTTTATCCAAGAAATGATGGGGTCACCAAAATTAAAATGATTTAGACATTTGTAGAGAAAATTATGGTTTAGGCTATCAAAGGCTTTTTCGTAGTCTGAAAAGAATAGTAGGCCTGGAAGGTTGTGTTCGTTGATGTAGTCTATTGTTTCAAATATTAATCGTACATTCTCACCAATATATCGGTCCTTCATAAATCCAGTTTGATTGGTACTTATTATATGGGGTAATACATTTTTTATCCGATTCGCAATAGCTTTGGTTGCAATCTTATAGTCAATGTTGAGTAAACTTATAGGCCGCCAGTTTGATAATATGTCTAATTGTTTACCAGGCTTGGGTAATAGCGTAATAATTCCTTGTTTCTGGAGATCTGTTAGTTCACCATTAGAGTATGAATAATTTATCGATTTCAAATAGTGTACTTTAATATCTTGCCAAAACGTTTTATAGAACTCACTTGTCAGACCGTCTGAGCCGGGGCTTTTATTGTTTTTCATATCATACAGAGATTGCCAGCATTCGTATTCGGTTAACAACCCATTACATTGTGTTGACTGTTCACGTGTAAGTTTTGTGATAGGCCCGGAGAAAAAATCTATATTGGGGCATCCGGCCTCTTGTATTTTGTATAGGGTTTTGTAGAACTTAACTAGTTCGTTTAAGATTTCTGATTGATTAATTATTTCTTTGTCCTCCGAAGTTAATTTATGTATGTTTTTCTTTTCAGCATGTCGCTTTTCTAAATTAGCGAAATATTTTGTGTTTGTTTCAGAACCTTCAACATGTATTGCTTTCGCTCTTAAAATTAAACCATTTACTTGTCTTTCGTATATTTCGCTCAACTCTTGCTGTTTGTTTCTCAAATCAGACTTATTTTGGTTGTTTTTGTTATCTGAGTTTATTAAAGTATTTTCAAGGGTAGTTATGTCTTTTATTAGTTCTATTTCCCTTTGGGCATTTGCCTCTTTTTTAAACGAAGAATATTTTATAGTAGAACTTCTTATGCTCCCTTTTATTAGTTCCCAAAGAGTATTTGGATTGGCATTTTTATTAAGATTGACTATGTTATTAATACATTCTTTTATTGTAAGTTGGTAGTTGTCGTCATATAGAATACTGTTATTAAGTTTAAAATAGCCAGGACCCCTTGGCTGGCTACAAAAAATTATTTTAAACGTCACTAGAGAATGATCTGTTTTAAATGCGGGCTGAATTTCGCAATTTGTTATTAAGTTATTGAGGTGTTGGCTGGCAAGTAAATAGTCAAATCTGCTAAAGATGGGTGGGTTTGTATTTGAATGCCATGTGCAGTGTAGTTTTGCTGGGTTGTTTTGTCTCCATACGTCTATCAAATTAAACTGATTTATAATATTATACAATTTTTTCCTGCAGTTAACATGTGTAAGTTTTTGGCCGTTTTTCTTATCAATATCAACATCTAAGACAGTGTTGAAGTCTCCGCCTATTACACAATTCTTATCATCATTCTCACGCATATATGTTTCAAGAGTGGAGAAGAAGTTACTATCATCAGTATTAGGTCCATATATATTTACGAGAGTGATTTCTTGTTCATTTACTATTATATCTAGGGATATTATGCGCCCTTTGACAATTTCAGTAAAATTTGAAGCTTTATACGATGTATTCATGTTTAAAAGAATGGCCACTCCGGCACTATTTGAATTTATTCCACTGAAAAAGGCTTCACCATTCCAGTCAGATTTCCATTTATCCGTGAATTGAATTGTCGAATGTGTTTCTTGCAAAAAACAAATGTTGTATCTTTTTAGTTTTAACCATTCAAAGACTTCAATGCGCTTTTTATCATTTCCAATTCCCCGTACGTTAGTAGAACATGTTATAGACTCCATTGGCAAATTCTATGAATACATAAACAGAAGACTAAGCAGAAACGATCGTGATATGTAGCCATTTGTATTGTCGTAATGATATTTTTAAGAGGTCATTGGGTTTTTAGAGTATTAATATTCATTTGGGTTATAACATTTCTATATTTTGTATGGTGACGAGAGATATGGGATTTTCTTACTGCATTTATCAAAATGGAAACTGAATTTATATATACGTAATACGTATGTACAATACGTTAGACCAGAATAAAAAAGAAATAAAAAGTGCGCATGCACGCACGTACGCACGCACACAGGTACGCACGCACGTACGCACACACACACACACACACACACACACACACACACACACACACACACACACACACACACACACACACACACACATAAACACACACACACACAGACACAGACACAGACACACACACACACACACACACACACACACACACACACACACACACACACACACACACATACATACACACTTACATGCACATACATGCACATATACATACACATGCATACATATATATATATATACATACATATATATACACATGCATACATATATACACACATCCATGCATACACACACACGCATGCGCGCGCATACACACACATCGCATACATGTATATACCCGCACACAGGTATGTGCATGTGCCAACACATACACACATGTATATCTACACATGCATGTAAACACATATTCATACACAAAATGCACCACTTTTTATTGTATGAAAATGTTCTTGTGCAACCGTCAAAGCTGTATTACTGTTCAAACTGACCGTCACAATTTCCCAAACGTAGTTATCATATAATTGTATTTGTTACAAAATCAGTATTACATGTTTTATTAAAGATATTGGCATATTAAACGGGATAATCGTTTACACTTTAGTTACTTTTTTTGAACAGTAATACAACTTTAACTAACAAAATCATTGCCGTGTGATGGAGATCTACACTATTTCTGTTCTTATTTCATCTATTGAAAGACATAATCTAAGGCAAAAATGCAATAATAGACTTCAGACATTCATACCTTGGAGTAGTACGGGCATCACTTTGCATGTAAACAAACGGGCGCCATTTTGAATACGGTTTATAGTAACTCATTTGCATATAAGGTAATATAAAGTAGGTCACGAGCGTGCGCGTTTATTTTTAGTCTATTGATGACGTATCGCGCAACTACCGAGTTCCGTGTACGAAGGCGTATCGGACGATCTAGTAACAAGTCTCTACGCGGCGTCCATTTTGGATGACCTCACGATTAAGTTATGTCCGGGCTTATCGGATAATGTACATCTTATAATTCGAACATAATGCGACATATGTACGCTATTATATATCCGGAGCGTTGTCGCATTTCTTCGAAGACACGTACGTCAGAATAATCGGTACCCGGTGGCCCCGCCACGTACCCGGATGACACCCTACGTCTCATGCTTCCAGTCGGATCCGTTCTCGGGTCAATAACATCCGCGCAGAGCCGCTTCCAACTGGTCCGTACATTCTCCGCCCACACACGGATTCAGATCCGGGCTTACCACTGGCCGGGGTAGAGTTATCGCTGCATCGGCCCTCATGTACGGTATGTGAGGCCGTGTACCGAGGTCGTGTAGCGAGTGGATGGTTGTCGCGGGACAACGACTGGATGTCACGGATGTACCGAGCTCAGGTTACCTGATGGTAACCAAATCCAGCTCGCAATCATGGGACAGGCACCTCCGTACGACAGGAAGTCGCGATAGAGCAGCTTCAGGTCCGGAGTTCGAGCCCCGCTGGAGCCGTTACGAGCGTTGGCATTTGAATTCCCTCTCCATCAGGAACGAGGTCTCGAGAGTCGGAATAGCTCGTTTCGCGATCGAGCTAAAATAAATTTGTATAAAAACAGGATGAAGTTAAGCGAAGCGAAACGACGTTCTTTTACGACATCGGTATACTGATCGGTACAGTAAAAGAGTGAAAGTGGTGTATAAGAAAACGAAGCGTACGTTATTACTACATACCCGATTGCACCGACCAATGGGAACTAACTGCTCTATAAATAGCGATCGCGTATGTTTCTATAAATAACGACTACGAATCGATCTATAAATAACGATTACGAACGCTTCTATAAATATAGACCGATTAGAATGGACTTAAATCTATAAAAGACGGCGTAACTTTAGTTAGCGTCATTAGAGTTTCTACGCTCGAACAACCAACATGACTAGATGCGAACTAAGCCTTGGCAACGGTCGTTACGTAAGGGTGAACGAATGGAAAGGGGAGCTTAGAGTCGACTTACGAGAATGGCGAGACGACAAACCGACGAAAAAGGGCATTAGTTTAACCTTGATGCGATGGAAGAACTTGGTTGATCAGATAGAGTTTGTGGACAAGGTCTTAGAGAACAGAGAAGCGTTTGAAACGCATTTGGGCGGACACGTAAACCTTACCGTGCAGGAGGGGAACGTGTGCGTGGATATCAGACAGTACTGGAAGCCCGAGACGGAGGTGGTGCCTACAAAAAAGGGGCTATGTTTAAGGCCCTTTGAATATAAACGATTGAAGGAACTGATACCCGAGATTGGAAAGACGTTACCCGAATTGGACGATGTGGTACCGTGCGCCCTAAGGAGCGATCATATGAACCAATTAGGAACGGCGCAGTGTCCGGAATGTAACCCGAATGACTTTGTAAACTGGTAAATAACGCTGGTATGAACTCGTAAAAATAGCAACCAATGGGCTACAAGTTCTAAAAATAATCACCAATCGCAAAGGTTGAAGTTGTATATAATTGGGCCGATAACACCGCACTTCCGAAGTCAGTGGCTAACCATCAACATGAACATTATCGATCAGAGCGATTCAACCAAAGTGTCTGAGATGATGTTTTACGAAGATCGACTACAGAGTTTTGAACACTGGTCTTTAAAATAAATAAAATGTCTTTGGCTAAAGCGGGTTTCTATTATACCGGAAGCGCCGATAAAGTTACCTGTTTCTCTTGCGGTGTGAAGGTGATGTCGTGGGAGCCCTCGGATCAGCCGTGGGAAGAACACGAAAAATGGTCTCCAGCGTGTATATACTTGAAAATGACTGGCTACAAAAATGGAGATACCGGCTCGTTCGCTCCCGGATTTATCCCGGCCAGTAAGAACGCACCAGTTACATTTGGACACAATACTGGATTTGGTACACAGGCTCCCCCACGAGGCCATGGAGCGTTTGCGTTAGATGGACAGAAAACTAACAAAACTTCGTCATTCGGACCAAACAGCATTACTGGAGCTAATTTGTTTGTTAGACGTTAGACATGTTTGGACTCGTGTGCGTGACAATGTCTTTAATTAATGACTTGGAATGGTGGCTTAGATATAGACAGTTGAGGAGAGAAGCCGCGGAGGGCGCGGATAGACTTATCGAAATATTAGAAATATATGTAGAACCAGTGTTATAAAATAATGTACATATAATAAAAAAGTAAATTTACGCGCACCGACTCACGGACGCCCGGTAACCCTGTTATACTAAAAGCTCCCATCGAGCATAGCTCGGGTGAGCTAATAATACGGCTATATACGCATTACCCGCTAGAGGGTCTAAGCTATAATTCTATATTACGAAGATGTATATACCCTGTCTGCGGTCGGCTATTTATAGTAAACGTCATCGTTTATTACTAGAAAGAGGTGACGTAGCTAAAGTCTGTACACAATTACCTCCCTTTACAATGTTCTCATAATATCGTTATTTTATATCATTTCAATGGTAACTGTTATCGTTTCAATATTTGCCATTGTTACCAAATTATAAATATGTATTGTTAGAAACTTTCGTGTCATTTCATTATTTGTCATTGTTGTTTTTCCGTTATAATTGATTATAAATTTGATTTATGTAAATAAAAGTATATCGGAATACAACGTATTACGTATTTTCTGAACTTTAACAATACCACAATTGCGGGGTAATGTTAGTAAACAATGACCAAAACGCGATCAACTATCCTACTGTTTATAAGACGATGCGTAATAAGTTAAAAAACGCACAAAATGATGGTATGGTATTTCAATATTGTTTTTGAAGACTAGATACTATACGAAGACATTATATAGTGAATCATAATACGCTCCAGTTGATAAGAAAATATCTAAACCACCACCAACGCGCTGAACCATACGCGATACAATCCCATCGCCATAACGATGAAACATACGCGATACAACATCCCCACCAGAACACTCAAACATATATACTTTATTATTCTACATAGAGGTATAACAAATAAAAGAAAATTCAAACATTTACGGATCTACACGAACTAATTACCAATGTATAGCTCTCATTATTTCGATTAAGAAAATATAAACTTTTATATATGTACTACGTATACTTTTCCAGATATTGATGTTTGAAGATTTTGCATTAAAGGGACATTGTCATAAAAAAATTGTTTTAAAGGGGAACATCAATTTTTTTTTATCGGATTAACGACACAAAAATGCGATTGTAGCGTTGCATATCGAAACGACGGAGACAACAAATGAAATAACAATGACAAAAACTGAAACGCGTGTGTAGAGAAACTGAAACGCATGTGTCAGAAACTGAAACGCTCGTGTCAGAAACTGAAACGCTAGTGTCAAAAACTGAAACGCTAGTGTCAAAAACTGAAACGGACTCTATGGAGAATTACGTGTTAACGGGTAAAAACTGCAACGCTAATGACAAAAACTGAAACGCTCGTGTCAGAAACTGAAACGCTCGTGTCAGATACTGAAACGCTACTGTCAAAATATTGAAACGTTAGATACAAAAACTGAAACGCTACGGCGTAATACATGTTCTGACGACCTAAATATGGTAAGGTCCATTTTTGTGTTGGAAGATGCGGGATGTATGTAAATATGGTGAGATAGTGGATATATCTTGTAGGAATGTAGGTAGATATGGTGATATAGTGTGTAGATCTTGTAGTAATGAACGTATATATGGTGAAATAGTGCGTAGATCTCGTAGTAATGAACGTAGATATAGTGAGATAGTGTATATATCTATTAGTAATGTACGTAGATATGGTGAGATAGTGGATTTATATTGGTGTAATATACGTAGATATGGTGAGATAGTGTGTGTATCTTGCAGTAATGTACGTAGATATGGTGAGATAGTGTGTATATTTTGTAGCAATGTTTGTAGATATGGTGAGATAGTGCGTATATCTTATAGTAATGTACGCAGATATGGTGCGATAGTGCGTATATCTTGTAGTAATGTACGTAGATATGGTGATATAGTGTGTATATCTTGTAGTAATGTACGTATATATAGTGAGATACTGTGTATATCTTGTAGTAATGTACGTAAATATTGTGAGATAGTGGATATATCTTACAGTAATGTACGTAGATTTGGTGAGATAGTGGATATATATTGTAGTACTATATATAGATATGGTGAGATAGTGCGTATATTTTGTAGTAATGTACGTAGATATGGTGATATGGTGTGTATATCTTGTAGTAATGTACGTAGATATAGTGAGATAGTGTGTATATTTTGTAGCAATGTTTGTAGATATGGTGAGATAGTGCGTATATCTTATAGTAATGTAGGTAGATATGGTGAGATAGTGTGTATATATGGTAGTAATGTACGTATATATGGTGAGATAGTGTGTATATCTTGTAGTAATGTACGTAGATATGGTGAGATAGTTTGTAGATGTTGTAGTAATGTAAGTAGATATGGTGCGATAGTGTATATATCTTGTAGTAATATACGTAGATATGTTGAGATAGTGTGTATATATGGTAGTAATGTATGTAGATATGGCGAGACAGTGTGTAGTTATTGTAGGAATGTACGTAGATATGGTGATATAGTGTGTATATCTTGTAGTAATGAACGTATATATGGTGCGATAGTGCGTGGATCTTGTAGTAATGAATGTATATAAGGTGAGATAGTGAATCATTTCTTGTAGTAATGCATGTAGATATGGTGAGATAGTGGATTTATATTGGTGTAATATATGTAGATATGGAGAAATAGGGGATATATCTTGTAGTAATGTATATAGATTTGGTGAGATAGTGTGTATATCTTGGAGTAATGTACGTAGATATGGTGAGACAGTGTGTAGTTATTGTAGTAATGTATGTAGATATGGTGCGATAGTGTGTATATAATGTTGTAATATACGTAGATATGGTGATATAGTGCGTATATATTATAGTAATGTATGTAGATATGGTGAGACAGTGTGTATATCTTGTAGTAATGAATGTATATATGGTGTGATAGTGTGCATATCTTGTAGTAATGTACGTATATATGGTGATATAGTGTGTATATCTTGTACTAATGTACGTAGATATGGTGAGATAGTGTGTAGTTATTGTAGTAATATAACGACACAAAAATGCGATTGTAGCGTCGCATATCGAAACGACGGAGACAAAAACTGAAATAACAATGACAAAAACTGAAACGCTTGTGTCAGAAACTGAAACGCTCGTGTCAGAAACTGAAACGCTCGTGTCAGAAACTGAACGCTATGTCAAAAACTGAAACGGACTCTATGGAGAATTACGTGTTAACGGGTAATATCGAAACGACGGTGTCAGAAACTGAAACGCTCGTGTCAGAAACTGAAACGCTCGTGTCAGAAACTGAAACGCTACTGTCAAAAAATTGAAACGTTAGATACAAAAACTGAAACGCTACGGAGTAATATATGTTCTGACGACCTAATGCTATGGTAAGGTCCATGTTTTGTGTTGGAAGATGCGGGATGTATGTAGATATGATGCGATAGTGTGTATATCTTGTAGTAATATACGTAGATATAGTGAGATAGTGTGTATATTTTGTAGCAATGTTTGTAGATATGGTGAGATAGTGCGTATATCTTATAGTAATGTAGGTAGATATGGTGAGATAGTGTGTATATATGGTAGTAATGTACGTATATATGGTGAGATAGTGTGTATATCTTGTAGTAATGTACGTAGATATGGTGAGATAGTTTGTAGATGTTGTAGTAATGTAAGTAGATATGGTGCGATAGTGTATATATCTTGTAGTAATATACGTAGATATGTTGAGATAGTGTGTATATATGGTAGTAATGTATGTAGATATGGCGAGACAGTGTGTAGTTATTGTAGGAATGTACGTAGATATGGTGATATAGTGTGTATATCTTGTAGTAATGAACGTATATATGGTGCGATAGTGCGTGGATCTTGTAGTAATGAATGTATATAAGGTGAGATAGTGAATCATTTCTTGTAGTAATGCATGTAGATATGGTGAGATAGTGGATTTATATTGGTGTAATATATGTAGATATGGAGAAATAGGGGATATATCTTGTAGTAATGTATATAGATTTGGTGAGATAGTGTGTATATCTTGGAGTAATGTACGTAGATATGGTGAAATAGTGCGTAGATCTCGTAGTAATGAACGTAGATATAGTGAGATAGTGTATATATCTATTAGTAATGTACGTAGATATGGTGAGATAGTGGATTTATATTGGTGTAATATACGTAGATATGGTGAGATAGTGTGTGTATCTTGCAGTAATGTACGTAGATATGGTGAGATAGTGTGTATATTTTGTAGCAATGTTTGTAGATATGGTGAGATAGTGCGTATATCTTATAGTAATGTACGCAGATATGGTGCGATAGTGCGTATATCTTGTAGTAATGTACGTAGATATGGTGATATAGTGTGTATATCTTGTAGTAATGTACGTATATATAGTGAGATACTGTGTATATCTTGTAGTAATGTACGTAAATATTGTGAGATAGTGGATATATCTTACAGTAATGTACGTAGATTTGGTGAGATAGTGGATATATATTGTAGTACTATATATAGATATGGTGAGATAGTGCGTATATTTTGTAGTAATGTACGTAGATATGGTGATATGGTGTGTATATCTTGTAGTAATGTACGTAGATATAGTGAGATAGTGTGTATATTTTGTAGCAATGTTTGTAGATATGGTGAGATAGTGCGTATATCTTATAGTAATGTAGGTAGATATGGTGAGATAGTGTGTATATATGGTAGTAATGTACGTATATATGGTGAGATAGTGTGTATATCTTGTAGTAATGTACGTAGATATGGTGAGATAGTTTGTAGATGTTGTAGTAATGTAAGTAGATATGGTGCGATAGTGTATATATCTTGTAGTAATATACGTAGATATGTTGAGATAGTGTGTATATATGGTAGTAATGTATGTAGATATGGCGAGACAGTGTGTAGTTATTGTAGGAATGTACGTAGATATGGTGATATAGTGTGTATATCTTGTAGTAATGAACGTATATATGGTGCGATAGTGCGTGGATCTTGTAGTAATGAATGTATATAAGGTGAGATAGTGAATCATTTCTTGTAGTAATGCATGTAGATATGGTGAGATAGTGGATTTATATTGGTGTAATATATGTAGATATGGAGAAATAGGGGATATATCTTGTAGTAATGTATATAGATTTGGTGAGATAGTGTGTATATCTTGGAGTAATGTACGTAGATATGGTGAGACAGTGTGTAGTTATTGTAGTAATGTATGTAGATATGGTGCGATAGTGTGTATATAATGTTGTAATATACGTAGATATGGTGATATAGTGCGTATATATTATAGTAATGTATGTAGATATGGTGAGACAGTGTGTATATCTTGTAGTAATGAATGTATATATGGTGTGATAGTGTGCATATCTTGTAGTAATGTACGTATATATGGTGATATAGTGTGTATATCTTGTACTAATGTACGTAGATATGGTGAGATAGTGTGTAGTTATTGTAGTAATATAACGACACAAAAATGCGATTGTAGCGTCGCATATCGAAACGACGGAGACAAAAACTGAAATAACAATGACAAAAACTGAAACGCTTGTGTCAGAAACTGAAACGCTCGTGTCAGAAACTGAAACGCTAATGTCAAAAACTGAAACGGACTCTATGGAGAATTACGTGTTAACGGGTAATATCGAAACGACGGTGTCAGAAACTGAAACGCTCGTGTCAGAAACTGAAACGCTCGTGTCAGAAACTGAAACGCTACTGTCAAAAAATTGAAACGTTAGATACAAAAACTGAAACGCTACGGAGTAATATATGTTCTGACGACCTAATGCTATGGTAAGGTCCATGTTTTGTGTTGGAAGATGCGGGATGTATGTAGATATGATGCGATAGTGTGTATATCTTGTAGTAATATACGTAGATATGGTGCGATAGTGCGTAGATCTTGTAGTAATGAATGTATATATGGTGAGATAGTGAATAATTTCTTGTAGTAATGCACGTAGATATAGTGATATACTGCGTATATCTTGTAGTAATGTACGTAAATATTGTGAGATAGTGGATATATCTTGTAGTAATGCATGTAGATTTGGTGAGATAGTGCGTATATTTAGTAGCAATGTACGTATATATGGGGAGATAGTGTGTATATCTTGTAGAAATGTATGTAGATATGGTGAGATAGTGGATATATATTGTTGTAATATATGTAGATATGGTGATATAGTGCGTATATATTGTAGTAATGTACGTAGATATGGTGAGACAGTGTGTATATCTTGTAGTAATGTATGTAGATATGGTGAGATACTCTGTATATCTTGTAGTAATGTATGTAAATATGGTGAGATAGTGGATATATCTTGTAGGAATGTATGTAGATATGGTGATATAGTGTGTAGATCTTGTAGTAATGAATGTATATATGGTGAAATAGTGTGTAGATCTTGTAGTAATGAATGTAGATATAGTGAGATAGTGTATATATATATTAGTAATGTATGTAGATATGGTGAGATAGTGTGTATATATTGTGTAATATATGTAGATATGGTGAGATAGTGTGTATATCTTGTAGTAATGTACGTAGATATGGTGAGATAGTGTGTATATCTTGTAGTAATGTACGTAGATATGGTGAGATAGTGTGTAGTTATTGTAGTAATGTATGTAGATATGGTGCGATAGTGTGTATATCTTGTAGTAATGTATGTAGATATGGTGAGATAGTGGATTTATATTGTTGTAATATATGTAGATATGGTGAGATAGTGTGTATATCTTGTAGTAATGTATGTATATATAGTGAGATAGTGTGTATATCTTGTAGTAATGTACGTAGATATGGTGAGATAGTGTGTATATCTTGTAGTAATGTATGTATATATGGTGAGACAGTGTGTAGTTATTGTAGTAATGTATGTAGATATGGTGCGATAGTGTGTATATCTTGTAGTAATGTATGTAGATATGGTGAGATAGTGTGTATATCTTGTAGTAATGTATGTAGATATGGTGAGATAGTGTGTAGATCTTGTAGTAATGAACGTATATATGGTGAAATAGTGTGTAGATCTTGTAGTAATGAATGTAGATATTGTGAGATAGTGTATATATATATATTAGTAATGTATGTAGATATGGTGAGATAGTGGATTTATATTGGTGTAATATATGTAGATATGGTGAGATAGTGTGTATATCTTGTAGTAATGTACGTAGATATGGTGAGATAGTGTGTATATCTTGTAGTAATGTACGTAGATATGGTGATACAGTGTGTAGTCATTGTAGTAATGTATGTAGATATGGTGAGATAGTGTGTATATCTTGTAGTAATGTATGTATATATATATATATAGTGTGTATATCTTGTAGTAATGTATGTAGATATGGTGAGACAGTGGGTAGTTATTGTAGTAATGTATGTAGATATGGTGCGATAGTGCGTATATCTTGTAGTAATGAAAGTAGATATGGTGAGATAGTGAATAATTTCTTGTAGCAATGTATGTAGATATGGTGAGATACTGCGTATATATTGTAGTGATGTACGTAACTATGGTGAGATAGTGGATATATCTTGTAGTAATGTATGTAGATATGGTGATATAGTGTGTAGATCTTGTAGTAATGAATGTATATATGGTGAAATAGTGTGTAGATCTCGTAGTAATGAATGTAGATATAGTGAGATAGTGTATATATATATTAGTAATGTACGTAGATATGGTGAGATAGTGGATTTATATTGTTGTAATATATGTAGATATGGTGAGATAGTGCGTATATCTTGTAGTAATGTATGTATATATGGTGAGACAGTGCGTATATCTTGTAGCAATGTATGTAGATATTGTAAGATAGTGTGAGTATATCTTGTAGTAATGTACGTAGATATGGTGAACATACATACATTTGAGACCTTCGTAAATTTATATATAGGATTTAGAAAGCAGACTATTAAAAGCAGTGCAATATTATAATATAGTACTGCGGATACATACATCGTGTACGGGAATACAATATCTAATTTTGTGTTCTTTACGTTTATTTATCGTCGCCAGCGGTTGCCCGTATGAGCGACGCCTCCTGAAGAGATTAGTCATTTTGGAGGATAGTGCGATGATACAGACAGAGACCCAATCCAGAGGCTGATATGGTTCTTTTACACGCATTGTGTAAAACACCGACACGAGACCTCGGTTTAACGTCCCATCTGAAATACCGTTAATTTTATTAGGGTCAGACGGGGGATCGAACCTGCGATCCATGGATTACCAATCCAGCGTGCTGACCACTGTACTACATAACGCGTAAATAACGTGAGGTTTTCGACGGTTGCCAATTCACCAAGAAATAGTCCCAATGGCGCATTATCAAAAATTATGTTTCTTTTTTACAAGTATGTATGTAAATTACGCTAGGATTGTCTCATGACTGGTTCTAACCCCCTGGGGTCAGCGATTATAATGAAGATTAAATACAGATATGCCTGCTTAATATGATGGCGATGTTGATAACTTAGATGTACTGGCGATTGTATTCAGATTGAGGATGTTTGAGGTGACACACGGGGCATTCTGCAAACAGCGGCAACTTTACAACCACGCACGCGCACACATACGCACGTGCGCACGTACATAGACATAGAAATGAGTTATTTATAGTAACGTAGGTAATTGTTATTTATAGCAATACGCTCTCCTCGGATAAATAAAAATAGCAATACCGGTTCTAACTAGTTTTCTATTTATAGTAACGTATGTCATTGTTATTTATAGCAATACGTTTTGATTGGATGAATATAAATAGCCCGTTCCAACTAGTTTTCTATTTATAGTAACGTAGGTCATTTATAGGATAGGTCTATTCGTGTCTGGGCATGATTTCGTGACGCCAACGACTGACTGATGTAATATTCCGGAAACTATAAACACGCTCAGTCCTTTGCGACTTACGTATCTGATGCCATAGTGTAAAGATATTTAAGTTCCTATACGAATTATATAATATCAACATCTTACGATCGAAATGACGATAATAAATATAATCATTTTATCGGTATAATGAGAATGTGTAGAGGGAGGTAATTGTGTACGGACATTAGCTACGTAATTATAATTAAGGGTAGATACGGACATAAATGGAGCGACACACACCGAGTCGAATGGCCCATTAATAAGCGAGATAGTGTTTTCCCGCCATTTTTATCCTCCATTTTGAGAATCGTAGGCGCTGAACGTATACTCGTTTAGTACGATTATCGAAACCTCCGGATATATAGGACCTATAATAAAGCTTATATAACGAATTAATATCGGTATTTCCGGTTTTTCGGATCACTACTTCCGGTATGAGGTCGGACCATTAATTGAGTCGCGGATTCGTCATTGTCTCTTCGAGATCTTTCCGACGATACCAAACACCAGTTTCCTCGAAAGTTCATTTTTCTTCAAACTTATTTACGATTAAAGGGAGATAATCAGTATTATAGATATATCGAAAGATCAAACTGAAGGGTAGCGTCGGACTCGTGACGACGATACGCGTATATTAGAACTAACGTATAGTAACGTTACTTACGTTTAAATATTTTTTCATTTTCAATTTCGGGACTTTAAGGATATATAACATCTTTAAACCTCTATATCTCGAAAACTACTCGCCGTATAAATAAAGGAAAGATATCGTCGTATCGGTCTCGCCGAGCTACGTCGAATTATACAGATTTCTACGCTCTAACGCCGATCCGAAAAATTGATGACGTCAGATTCGTAGGCCAAGTCTTTTAGCTCCATTATAAACAGCGTAGATCGTACGCGGCGCTACCCCTATATCTAATAATCGAATTATGGATATCCGTATAAATACTAAAGAAATAGCGAAACGTCGCCCCATAATTGTTGCTGTTTTTAGATTGATTTGAGTACCTCTGTAGGCCTACATACAGCATTTACATACATGTACATCTTATAATTCGAACATAATGCGACATATGCACGCTAAATGACCATTACATATCCATCATGAAAATATCAAAGCCGTTGTTTTGGAGGACAGTGCACAAGGCAGAAGATGCTCCACCGACAGACAGACCGCCAGACGGACGGACAGACGGACGGACAGACAGAGAGACAGAGAGACAGATAGACAGACAGACGGACGGACGGACAGACAGACAGACAGACAGATGGACGGACGGACAGACAGACGGACGGACGGACGGACGGTCGGACAGACGGACAGACAGACAGGCGGACAGACAGACGGGCAGACAGACATATTGTAAATATGATATGACGTTATATTTACATGTTTTAAATATTCTTGCTATAATGAAGCGTTAGAGCCCAATTTATGCTAATGTTTATATTTGCCCTTAATTATACACTAATTGATACAACGTGGGGTTTACGCGTCAAAATGTACGCGTGTCAAGATGTCCATGTTCCATGGAAAATACCTTTGAGTTGATAAGCAGACATGGCGAAATAAATATTTCGTTCTCATTTTTGACATTGCATTTTCCAGACATTCCGTCTGCTATTCGTATAAACCAACACGTGTTATAACCCTGTGTTGCATATGTATAGGCTATATTGATAGTTTGGTTTGAAATATACATTCATAGTTTCAAACTCAGGTGTTGAAGCATCCATTTATAGTTTCAACCGCTTGTGTTGAAACATACATACACCGTCTCCGTGGCCTAGTGGTTAAGGTGTCCGCCTACGGAGAGGGTGGTGGTCGAACGTTCGAACCTCGTTAGGGGTTTGTTCTGATTTGGCCGGTTGGTGAGCCGCCAGCTAGTTAAATAATGGTTACCGATTGCCCACCAGCATGGCGCCAGGCATACGAGCATAGGATTCGGGAAGTACTGATGTTCATAATAAGTGGTGTATCATAAGTCAGAAATAAAATAGGGTGACGCTATAATAAACAAACACAATGCATTGATAATTTCACACCACTGCGTTGAATAATTCGTCGATAGTTTCTGTATGTTTTACGTTTATTTATCGTAGCTACCGGTTAGCCGTACGAGCGTCGCTCTCCTGAAGAGATTAGTAATTTTGGAGGATAGTGCGATGATACAGACAGAGGCCCATTACAGAGTCTCCTCTGGTTCCTTTACGTGCACAGACACGATACCTCGGTTTAACGTCCCATCTGAAAGACCGTTAATTTTATTAGGGTCAGATGGGGGATCGAACCTGCGCTCCCTGGATTACCGGTCCATCGTTTTACCACTGGGCTACAGATCCGTCTGTTTATTATAACACTTGTTTTTTTTGTTTGTTTTTTATAAACAGCATAGATCGTACGCGGCGCTACCCCTATATCTAATAATCGAATTATGGATATCTGTATAAATACTAAAGAAATAGCGAAACGTCGCCCCATAATTGTTGCTGTTTTTAGATTGATTTGAATACCGCTGTAGGCCTACATACAGCATTTACATACATGTACATCTTATAATTCTGTTTCGAGCGTAATGCGACATATGCACGCTAAATGACCATTACATATCCATCATGAAAACATCAAAGCCGTTGTTTTGGAGGACAGTGTACAAGGCAGAAGATGCTCCATCGACAGACAGACCTCCAGACGGACGGACGGACGGGCAGGCAGGCAGGTAGGCAGTGATTACAAGAATTCCCCACGGCAAGTACGCATACATTTAGCGAACGAAAGCGATTTTAATTATTTGCAGATACGTCTTAAAGACAATCTTGTTTGGGTGTTAATAAAATATGAAGCAAGCCCTGTCTTCAACATCATTGGGATATCTCCGCATCAATTAGGACCAATTAGCTGAGGATGACCTCCCGATTAAGTTATGTACGCACTCCGGGCTTATCAGTTAATCCGCTAGTTGTAGCTTAGAGAAATGTTGTTGGGTAATTAACCCGTCTTACCTTTAGCTTTTAACGGCTGGCATTGATAGGTGAAAGCAACCGTGATATGTAAACGTATTAATTACTTCGATTTGTTTAGAATCATGAAACAATTGGACTCGAGCTATTTATAATTACCTGTGTCAGTGTTTGGTTCCATGCTGTTTTCTCGATTCTTAAGTATTTCTATGGCATTCCATGACACTAATGACGGATTTTGTAGTAAATACTGTTGCAAACGGCTTTCGCCTTCATTTTCTGTACTGATGGTGTTGGGTGAGGTGCCTAAACTGAGATGTATCGTGCGGTTGTAGCTGTGCTCCGTGTCTTGAAGACGGGCATGGAACACCGTGTATTAGACATTTATATTAATCGTTCCATCCCGCGTCTCATATTGGATGGATAATATTATTTTATTACAAATTTATATTTGCTCGATCGCGAAACAAGTTCTTACGACTTATCGCTCTGGATATCTCATTCCTGATGGAATCCATCGCCCTCTAAAACGTACATTACGGATTATTAATAATTTATCGCGTTTTTATGGAATTATATGTAACGAGATAAGATATATATTATTCATTTTCGCTAAAGTACATAGGTTAAGTTTGCGTATAATTAGGATTTCTTACTCGATAAAAACGTACGCCGAGTTTGAATAATATAATGAACTTACTCGTTGACAGCATGGTTGAAGTTCGTGAAGCTTATGAGACGATTGAGGACTAAGTCCGTTCTAATCGGTCTATAGTTATAGAAGCGTTCGTAATCGTTATTTATGGATCGGTTCGTAGTCTATATTTATAGAATGGTACGCGATCGCTATTTATAAAGCTATTATCAATAGGCTCTATAGTGACGGGTATACCAAACAAGTAAAGAGCTCGGTAGTTGCGCGATACGTCATCAATAGGCTCTATAGTGACGCGTATACCAAAAAAGCAAAGAGCTCGGTAGTTGAGCGATACGTCATCAATAGGCTCTATAGTGACGCGTATACACAACAAGTAAAGAGATCGGTAGTTGCGCGATACGTCATCAATAGGCTCTATAGTGACGCGTATACACAACAAGTAAAGAGATCGGTAGTTGTGCGATACGTCATCAATAGACTCTATAGTGATGGGTATACACAACAAGTAAAGAGATGGGTGTACTACTATTATGTGTAAATGATGTTAATTACTTTTCAATGTTTAAAAGGAGAATACGTGATCAGTTTATATCCAGCAGCACAATGCCAACAGTAGACTATTACTGTAAATTTAAAAATGAATTTATATTTGAAAAATATATTGATACGATTGTTAAAGGGAGGGACTTACAATAAACAGCATAGCTCTAAATTTGAAAATTCCACTCACTGTATGCTCTTTGGGATGTTAGTAACGATATCTGAAAAATCTGTGGTGATTAAAAATACAGAAATGACAAAAAAACGACTTTTATCAGCCCCTTTCATATGGTAATGAAGGTAGCCATTTTCTTTTGAATATCCCTCGTCAATGACGTCACTGATGCAACAAGCACACATTTCTTGACTGACCTTGACCTTGTTGGTACTTCTTCTCTGTGGCGCTATGCAATTTGTTGGCACATACTAAAACACTGACCACTGACCACTGACTGAATCGGTAGGGGAAAATAGAAGTGGAGTGTTTTTGTTTTATTTCATCAAAATAAGGGATGTTTTTGTGGTTATTATCTAAAGTTTATGACATGGTAGATAGTTTATAGGTGAAATTGTAAACAAAAATTATGATTTTGATGCGAAATTTGACGTTTGTTTTCAGTCAGTGAAATCCAACTCTGACTCTACTGTTTACTGACCAAGTCAAAAACATAGTTTTTTCAATGAAAAGTTCATCTAAATCTTGGTCGGAGGGTAAAATTACAATCTTTATCTATCATAGATCCCTAAAAACATAACATCAATGTCCTACACCTTTTATCCACAGAGTAAATGGACACTGACTGAAGTACATTGCCCTCCCCTCCAAACTGCTCTACACATTGTTTTCAAATTCTAATTCTAATTCAAATTTCTACATGTTGTTCCAGTAAACTGTCACAGACTGGCCAGAGAAGAGGCCATGAGACCCCAATTGTCTTTCTGGATGGTAGAAACTGACCGACAAGACTAATTACTGACTGAAGACGACAACTGAACGCATCAAAATCATAATTTTTGTTTACAATTTCACCTATAAACTATCTACCATGTCATAAACTTTAGATATGACCACAAAAACATGACTTATTTTAATGAAATAAAACAAAAACAACACACTTCTATTTTCCTCTACCGATTCAGTCAGTAGATTTGGTCAGTGGTCAGTGTTTTAGTACGTGCCAATTTGTTGGCTTTCACACGTGCAGTTCTTTGTCCTATTTGTACTACTAAATACACGGTTTCGGGGTCAAATCACCGCCCAGAAGTGGCGTGTTCTCATTTTTATACAAGAATAACCTATTTTATAACCGATTTGGGTGATTTAGAAGGAAACAACCGAGGTAAGAGGCTATATTTTCGGCTTGAAATGGTGGCATAGAATTATCACTATACCATACCATGTACACCTGCAGTGTAAATGTACACAACATGACACAATGCATGGATTGTGAATAATGTGAATGTGATGCACTGCCACTGTTCTGATGATTGACATGGGTGTAAATGTACACAACATGACACAATGCATGGATTGTGAATAATGTGAATGTGATGCACTGCCCTGTTCTGATGATTGACATGGGTGGTATGCTAGGGTCAGGGTGTGTTATCGGGCTCTGGGCTGGCGTGCCTGGATGGGCCACCCCCTACTGGCCCTACCCCCCCCCAAAGCCCCGGCCCAGGCCATGCCAAAAGACAACAAGATGATTATAATGAAAATGTAGCCTAGCCATGCTAGCTAAAAATAGATTACCCTGCCCTTTGTGGTGAATCCATTGAATCAGCTGATTAGGCCAGAGGAGGCATTGCATTCATGACGTCACTGCTCTCCTATTTTGGAGGAGAAAACACCACTATTCATGAAAAATGGCCGCCAGCATGTCACCTTCATTACCATATGAAAGGGGCTGATAAAAGACGTTTTTTTGTCATTTCTGTATTTTTAATCACCACAGATTTTTCAGATATCGTTACTAACATCCCAAAGAGCATACAGTGAGTGGAAATTTCAAATTTAGAGCTATGCTGTTTATTGTAAGTCCCTCCCTTTAATGATGATTTACGAAACTGGTTCACATGCTTAAGACACCACCAAGAAATTGAAGTAGGTAGATATAATGATATAGAAAGAGAAAATCGTTTATGTAAACTATGTAACCAGATAACGGTTGAATCAGAGTATCACTTTTTGCTATGTTGTACCAGATACAGAGGTTTAAGAACTAAATACATTGGTAACAGATCCTGGCCTTGTGCACAGAAACGTAGAACAATCATGTCATCTAAGAATAACATGGAATTGCTATCAAATATATAAAGGAATTTATGTTGCTAAGAAAATATACCATAGATAATAGCATTGTTTATTACATTGTGCATTTATGTATTTGTGCATGTCTTTTTGCCATAGTTTATGCTTGTGTAAATGGCCAAAGGCAATATAATGCTGATATGCCAATTAACTTAATCGTAGTGCTCAGCTAAAACCTAATCGCGTATGCATGATCAGATATCTCATTACAGTCTATGATTATGGATCGCTTTCTAACCGATTTCTGAATTGTAATGTGTGTGTTTTACGTTTATTTATCGTCGCTACCGGTTGCCCATATGAGCGGCGCCTCCTGAAGAGATTAGTTATTTTAGATTTAGGAGGATAGTGCATGATACAGACAGAGACCAATTCCAGAATATCCTCTGGTTATTTTACGTGCATGGTGTAAATGACCGACACGAGACCTCGGTTTAACGTCCCATCTGAAAGACTGTTAATTTTATTAGGGTCAGACGGGGGATCGAACCTGCGAACCCTGGATTACCAGTCCAGCGTGTTACCACTGTACTACAGATCCGTCTGAATTGTAACCGACATATATTGGCCCTGTCACACATATACGTTATCATTCCCTAGACTTTCTTGCAGTTCTTAAACGTGGAATACCGCCGGCGATATAGCCCAAAATGGTGCTGATGCAGGCGTAAAACCCGAAATATAACAATAATATAAACCTGGAATAAAACGTGATCAGGACGTACGTGATTTAATATCATCACTGGCTTACCTCGGAGATCTTAATAACAAAGAAAGTGTTTGTTTATTATAGTGTCACCCCTATTGAAAGGTCCAGTCATTTCTGACATATGAGACACGTCTTGAGGAGACCAGTACTTCCCGCATCCTATCCTTAAAGGCCAGGCGCCTGGCTGATCGACAATCGGTAACCATTGTTTAACTAGCTGGCGGCTCACCAACCGGCCATATCAGAATGAACCCCAGTCGAGGTTCGAACCTTTGACATCCAGATCCGTAGGCGGACGCCTTAGCCACCAGACCACGGAGACGGTGGCCTAATATGTCTATGCGAGGTTATAATCCATCCATTACATGCACTTGGACAGTCTATCCAATCGTTACCATGTTTCAATCAAGTCAAACTACAAGAAAACACGGCGTCCATTACGACCGTATAGGCACTGTGTGAGAACGCCATAGGTGTAGGAGACGCAGAGCAGAAGCTCTACACATGCATGCATAACAATTGTACTGAGTTCACAACTAGCCTTTATCCCGTTCTGGTCAGAAAGTGGAAACATGGAGCTCCGCATTCAAGGGGGTTACTTTGCATCCCTATCAACTTCTCAACAAGTCCTCAAACTATACTCGGCGTTTCACAACGCTATGTGTTCGTTGTTATTACGCTCGCCATGTTGCAGTCTAAACGGGTGCTAATAAACTGTAACTGAACGAATAACTTGGGAAACGTAGCACTGATTGTTCTAAATTAACACTATAAGTGTATTGAAATAGTCTATATACTCCTTTGAATAGTTTCACTTGTCTGGTTTGAATGTAGAATGTCCTGAATGAATTACCTTTAAAGCAGCATTACATCGTATGAAATAAAAGATATTTGAAAAATTCAATTTTTACGTTTGGGTAGCAATGCTGCTATACATTCTAACATTATACTTTGTATGCTTATGTTCATTTGGTAAACAGTGTTTTTTTTGCGATAAAACAAACTCGAAACCGAAAGTAGGACTTTCCGAGTCGATCGGTCATGCACCTGTTTACAACCGGAACGCATTGTCCGCACTTGTTTACATTCGGAATGCATCATCCCCATTTGTCCCACGTTGTATTTTTAATTAAATTACTTGATATGGTGATTCATACCTCTGTTAGCTAAGTCTTTTAGGGACATGTCTACATCCCCGCGAGGGGTTCGACATTAGAGGAAGATAGATAGTCTTTCATGTTCAAAATATATACGTTGTTTTCTACATCCTCTGTTGTTTCACGCATGCGCACTGTGCGTGTTTACATTTCGTGTGTTGATAAACAAATTCGCGTACACGACGGTTTAAATGTATTGGAATTGTATCGTTTCTGAGCGACTATTTCGATTTTTGTAAATACACACACATTAGTATTTATATTTTACCCAAAACATCCTTTATTACGATGCAATGCTGCTTTAATCACTGTTATAATTTTATATACTGTCTCGAGTGTTGTATTAATGTTTACATGTAAATAGTGCAAACAAATATATATGTGGTCAAGTTTATGAATGTCTGTCCAGCAAAAGCCACTGTAAAATTAGCGAATGACCGAAGATTTCACACCGACGTATAACCCCAGTTCCTAAGAATATATCTTTGCCCTCCAATGGGTTAGCGCGCACGCTTCTCACCAATGTAACCCGGGTTCGATCCTCGGACCGGGAAGTATGTGCGATGGTACGGTGGTTGCCAAATCGGACAGGTGGGTTTTCTCCGGGTACTGCGGTTTCCTCCCACACGCATGACAAAGTTTACGCTTTCATCCGTGCCAACGATACTGATTAATATAAGTTGTTAAAACTTGTTTCGCAATCGTCGTAAAATGAATAAAGTTTAAATTCAAATGGGTTACAATGTTATAACAACATGATTTTGAACCGGCACATGGTAGCTACATTAGCGTAATTAGTGAGTATTGTGCCAATCACGGGTCTGTGTTACGATTTCAGCGGTATGTTTGTTTCGGTTATTGGCCCAAGCTTCATGTTGACGTTCCAATTTGCTCAGACACACGTGTATGCCACTGCGACCATCCTCATCATCTTTATTCCAAAGGTTTGAACTTCCATTGAATTATATTCTCATTTCATGTTTCACATGTGCTATGTATTTTAATGATTTATTAATCTTTTATTTAGTGCTTATATGATTATTATTACATGAACACGAACTACGAAGGATTCTATCAAAGATATGTCACATCTTTATTGCAAAACACAAACTGAACAACTAAAAATATTCATTTATGAATTTATAATATTCAAAAATGTTTAAAACTATGTATTTATATTGTTATTGTTTTTCATGTAAAACACTTATCCGAAATGTGCATTTTCTATGTCCTCTAGTATATCTATCCGAAGTGTGCGTTTTCTATGTCCTCTAGTATATATCCGAAGTGTGCGTTTTCTATGTCCTCTGGTATAACAATTTGGGAAATGTATTCTAAAATGTTCACCAGAATTCAAACACAATTAACCATACCTTACAATATTAATCCGGACATCGAGGAGTAGCATAGAGTGAATGTAAGGGAAAAATCTCAGTACATGTTGGCCTAGATTCCTAAGTTCATGTCAATATGGCAGAATTGCGACCATGTTGACGTAGATTTCCCGGAGCGTGTCTTGTTGTTTTCACCCGGACGTAGATTTACAGGAGCCAGATGTGTTGTTTTCATCCGGACGTAGATTTACAGGAGCCATATTTGTTGTTTTCATCCGGACGTAGATTTACAGGAGCCAGATGTGTTGTTTTCATCCGGACGTATATTTACAGGAGCCTTATTTGTTGTTTTCACCCGGACGTAGATTTACAGGAGCCAGATTTGTTGTTTTCATCCGGACGTAGATCTACAGGAGCCATATGTGTTGTTTTCACCCAGACGTAGATTTACATGAGCCATATTTGTTGTTTTAATCCGGACGTAGATTTACAGGAGCCAGATTTGTTGTTTTCATCCGGACGTAGATTTACAGGAGCCATATGTGTTGTTTTCATCCGGACGTATATTTACAGGAGCCATATTTGTTGTTTTCACCCGGACGTAGATTTACAGGAGCCAGATGTGTTGTTTTCATCCGGACGTAGATCTACAGGAGCCAGATGTGTTGTTTTCACCCAGACGTAGATTTACATGAGCCATATTTGTTGTTTTCCATATTTGTTGTTTTCACCTGGACGTAGATTTACAGGAGCCAGATTTGTTGTTTTCATCCGGACGTAGATCTACAGGAGCCAGATGTGTTGTTTTCATCCGGACGTAGATTTACAGGAGCCAGATTTGTTGTTGTCATCCGGACATAGATTTACATGAGTCATATTTGTTGTTTTAATCCGGACGTAGATTTACAGGAGCCATATTTGTTGCTTTCATCCGGACGTAGATCTACAGGAGCCATATTTGTTGTTTTCATCCGGACGTAGATCTACAGGAGCCATATATGTTGTTTTCATCCGGACGTAGATTTACAGGAGCCGGATTTGTTGTTTTCATCCGGACGTAGATTTACAGGAGCCAGATTTGTTGTTTTCATCCGGATGTAGATTTACAGGAGCCATATTTGTTGTTTTCATCCGGACGTAGATTTACAGGAGCCAGATGTGTTGTTTTCATCCGGACGTATATTTACAGGAGCCTTATTTGTTGTTTTCACCCGGACGAAGATTTACAGGAGCCAGATTTGTTGTTTTCATCCGGACGTAGATCTACAGGAGCCAGATGTGTTGTTTTCACCCAGACGTAGATTTACATGAGCCATATTTGTTGTTTTAATCCGGACGTAGATTTACAGGAGCCATATTTGTTGTTTTCACCCGGACGTATATTTACAGGAGCCAGATTTGTTGTTTTCATCCGGACGTAGATTTACAGGAGCCATATGTGTTGTTTTCATCCGGACGTATATTTACAGGAGCCATATTTGTTGTTTTCACCCGGACGTAGATTTACAGGAGCCAGATTTGTTGTTTTCATCCGGACGTAGATCTACAGGAGCCAGATGTGTTGTTTTCACCCAGACGTAGATTTACATGAGCCATATTTGTTGTTTTCCATATTTGTTGTTTTCACCTGGACGTAGATTTACAGGAGCCAGATTTGTTGTTTTCACCTGGACGTAGATTTACAGGAGCCAGATTTGTTGTTTTCATCCGGACGTAGATCTACAGGAGCCAGATGTGTTGTTTTCATCCGGACGTAGATTTACAGGAGCCAGATTTGTTGTTGTCATCCGGACATAGATTTACATGAGCCATATTTGTTGTTTTAATCCGGACGTAGATTTACATGAGCCATATTTGTTGCTTTCATCCGGACGTATATCTACAGGAGCCATATTTGTTGTTTTCATCCGGACGTAGATCTACAGGAGCCAGATATGTTGTTTTCATCCGGACGTAGATTTACAGGAGCCAGATTTGTTGTTTTCATCCGGATGTAGATTTACAGGAGCCAGATTTGTTGTTTTCATCTGGACGTAGATTTACAGGAGCCAGATTTGTTGTTTTCACCCAGACGTAGATTTACATGAGCCATATTTGTTGTTTTCATCCGGACGTAGATTTACAGGAGCCATATTTGTTGTTTTCATCCGGACGTAGATCTACAGGAGCCATATTTGTTGTTTTCATCCGGATGTAGATTTACAGGAGCCAGATTTGTTGTTTTCACCCAGACGTAGATTTACAGCAGCCATATTTGTTGTTTTCATCCGGACGTAGATTTACAGGAGCCATATTTGTTGTTTTCATCCGGACGTAGATTTACAGGAGCCAGATTTGTTGTTTTCATCCGGACGTAGATTTACAGGAGCCGGATTTGTTGTTTTCACCCAGACGTAGATTTACAGCAGCCATATTTGTTGTTTTCACCCAGACGTAGATTTACAGGAGCCATATTTGTTGCTTCCATCCGGACGTAGATCTACAGGAGCCATATTTGTTGTTTTCATCCGGACGTAGATCTACAGGAGCCAGATATGTTGTTTTCATCCGGACGTAGATTTACAGGAGCCAGATTTGTTGTTTTCATCTGGACGTAGATTTACAGGAGCCAGATTTGTTGTTTTCACCCAGACGTAGATTTACATGAGCCATATTTGTTGTTTTCATCCGGACGTAGATTTACAGGAGCCATATTTGTTGTTTTCATCCGGACGTATATCTACAGGAGCCATATATGTTGTTTTCATCCGGACGTAGATCTACAGGAGCCAGATTTGTTGTTTTCATCCGGATGTAGATTTACAGGAGCCATATTTGTTGTTTTCACCCAGACGTAGATTTACAGGAGCCATATTTCTTGTTTTCATCCGGACGTAGATTTACAGGAGCCATATTTCTTGTTTTCATCCGGACGTAGATTTACATGAGCCATATTTGTTGTTTTCATCCGGAAGTAGATTTACAGGAGCCAGATTTGTTGTTTTCACCCAGACGTAGATTACATGAGCCATATTTGTTGTTTTAATCCGGACGTAGATTTACAGGAGCCATATTTGTTGTTTTCATCCGGACGTAGATCTACAGGAGCCAGATATGTTGTTTTCATCCGGACGTAGATTTACAGGAACCATATTTGTTGTATTCACCCAGACGTATATTTACAGGAGCCATATTTGTTGTTTTCATCCGGACATAGATTTACAGGAGCCAGATTTGTTGTATTCACCCAGACGTAGATTTACAGGAGCCATATTTGTTGTTTTCACCCAGACGTAGATTTACAGCAGCCATATTTGTTGTTGTCACCCAGACGTAGATTTACAGGAGCCATATTTGTTGTTTTATTCCGGACGTAGATTTACAGGAGCCATATTTGTTGTTTTTACCCAGACGTAGATTTACAGGAGCCATATTTGTTGTTTTCACCCAGACGTAGATTTGCAGGATCCAGATTTGTTGTTTTCACCCATACGTAGATTTACTGGAGCCATATTTGTTGTTTTCACCCAGACGTAGATTTGCAGGATCCATATTTGTTGTTTTCACCCAGACGTAGATTTACAGGAGCCATATTTGTTGTTTTCATCCGGACGTAGATTTACAGGAGCCATATTTGTTGTTTTCACCCAGACGTAGATTTACAGGAGCCAGATTTGTTGTTTTCATCCGGACCTAGATTTACAGGAGCCATATTTGTTGTTTTCACCCAGACGTAGATTTACAGGAGCCATAGTTGTTGTTTTCATCCGGACGTAGATTTACATGAGCCATATTTGTTGTTTTCACCCAGACGTAGATTTACAGGAGCCATATTTCTTGTTTTCATCCGGACGTAGATTTACAGGAGCCATATTTGTTGTTTTCACCCAGATGTAGATTTACAGGAGCCATATTTGTTGTTTTCATCCGGACGTAGATTTACAGGAGCCAGATATGTTGTTTTCATCCGGACGTAGATTTACAGGAGCCAGATTTGTTGTTTTCACAAATATTCACATCGATGTTCGTTGTCTACTTGAGATAAGATCAATAAAGCCAACGCACCATGATTTGCCGGACATTTATAGATACCAGATTTAGATATATGATTATATTTGATTGTGTTTTATCTACGCATAATAATCACAATACAATGTTAAGTAACGCAGTGTTGTGATTACATCGTAAACAATTTGTTTATTTGAACTATGTTATCATCATCAGTCGTGTAAATATTCATTATTTCACTATAGTTAAACCACTGTCGGAGGTCATACCTTTGTACGTGCAGTCCAATAAAGCCAAAATGCCATACTATTATATTAAATCCTACGCGTAAATGTACCAAATTAACAATTTTAATTAGTAGGATCTTGTTATATAAGTGTGTGTTTTAAGTCAATAAGCCTCAAACAGACCCGATATGTATAATATTGGTACTGTCCAATAGTTTACATATTGGATCGTTTACGGCGTATATCCTATACTTTTATGAGTTTTATCCTATAACATTGTTGTGACGTCATACCTTTGTACTTGCAATACATTATTATTAATATTGGACTGCTTTCAAAAGACCAATGTATTTTATCAAGTCCTATGCGTAAATGTACGAAATTAACAATTTTAATCAATAACAACTTGTTATATAAGTGTGTGATTTAAATAAGATATAAACCTCAAACGGATCCAATATGTAAAATGTTGGCATTGTCTACGCGCCTCACACAGTCCAATACTTTACATATTGGATCGTTTTCGGCCTATATCGTATACCTAATACTTACGTAATATTGTACTGAGTGTTGATTAAGTCTGATCTAAAATTCATGGCCAGTAAGATTATTTGTTACAGATTGCAGATAACTATCCACGTTAACAATGCAGGGCCAGTAAGATTATTTGTTACAGATTGCAGATAACTATCCACGTTAGCAATGCAGGGCCAGTAAGATTATTTGTTACAGATTGCAGATAACTATCCACGTTAGCAATGCAGGGCCAGTAAGATTATTTGTTACAGATTGCAGATAACTATCCACGTTAGCAATGCAGGGCCAGTAAGATTATTTGTTACAGATTGCAGATAACTATCCACGTTAGCAATGCAGGGCCAGTAAGATTATTTGTTACAGATTGCAGATAACTATCCACGTTAGCAATGCAGGGCCAGTAAGATTATTTGTTACAGATTGCAGATAACTATCCACGTTAGCAATGCAGGGCCAGTAAGATTATTTGTTACAGATTGCAGATAACTATCCACGTTAGCAATGCAGGGTCAGTAAGATTATTTGTTACAGATTGCAGATAACTATCCACGTTAGCAATGCAGGGTCAGTAAGATTATTTGTTACAGATTGCAGATAACTATCCACGTTAGCAATGCAGGGCCAGTAAGATTATTTGTTAGATAGTATTGGTAACTATCTACTAGGTAGACGATTCTGAGAGAGTAACATAGTTTGCATGCGGATGTTGATGCATATCGAGGTTAGGTAGCCATCCAGGGGAAGTAACCTAAATTGTTAGAGATTGTTAATAATTATACAGATCACCAATCCAGTGCCTTAGCAGATGTAGTCTGGGTGCTAGTCTCTCGATTTTTCAATTTTTAACTTCTGGCAAAATAACATGTTGATATGATCAGAAACTCAATACGGCCCAATTAATAATCTCGATGTTAAAATATATTTATTTGACTGACCAGGCAAAATATATGGACGCCTGTTCCCAGGCTAGTGCAGATGCATCGCATGGTAGAAAACGTAAGATCATTTCATTCAGACACTGTATCTGTACTGCAATCAATAAACAACAGGACATTGCAAATCCCCTTATTCACAGTTACCTATTAAGCCTGATTGTCGTGATCAAACACAGCTATTCACTACATTACTAATAAAAGCAGCAGAACAATCCATACCTCAGACGTCACCTAATCCAAAGAGACCATACAAACCCTGGTATGATGATGATTGTAAGAAAGCCATCCAAAATAGGAAATCGGCCATAAGAAAATTCAATTTGAGACCCACCACAGAAAATTTAAACAACATTCGCATATATAGAGCAAAAGCACGACGTACAATACAAAGCAGCAAACGAAAATGTTGGAAACAATACATCTCAAGACTAAATAACAGAACAACAACTAAGAAAACGTGGGACATGATCAGAAAAATTAATGGCAAAGGTACTTCACCTATTAGCCACCTCACTGCAAACAACAAACAAATCACACACCTCTGGAAATTTCAAACACCTTAGCAGAAACATTTGCACAAAAATCATCAGCAAATAATTATTCACAACAATTTCAGAAATTCAAAAACACTAAAGAAAAGAAAAAACTAAACTTCAATTCAAAGAACAAAGAACATTACAACAAACTATTTAATCTTAAAGAACTAAAGTCTGCTTTGTCAAAAGCACATGATACATCCCCAGGTCCAGATAAAATCCACTATCAATTCTTAAAACATCTCCCTAGCTCCTCCCTCTTTATATTATTGGACATGTTTAATTCTATATGGCAAACTGGTGAATTTCCTACATCTTGGAGGGAGGCTTTAGTCATCCCAATACCAAAACCAGATAAGGATAAAAAGGATCCAAACAACTATAGACCCATAGCGTTAACAAGTTGTATATGTAAAACTATGGAAAGAATGGTAAACAACCGGCTTGTATGGTTTCTCGAATCAAATCATTTAATTGTTAATGTCCAGAGTGGCTTTCGTCAGCAGCGAAGCACACTGGATCATCTAGTTCGTTTCGAAACATTTATAAGAGAGGGCTTTGTCAATAAACATGTTGCTTCAGTATTTTTCGACCTTGAGAGTGCTTATGACACAACCTGGAAATATGGCATTTTAAAAGATCTTCATGACTTTGACCTCAGAGGACGCCTTCCATTATTTATTTCTGCATTTTTAAATGAAAGACTTTTTCGTGTTCGTATTTGTAATACCCTATCAGATGCTCGGGAACAGCAGATGGGTGTACCACAGGGTTGTATTTTGTCCGTTACATTGTTTAGTATTAAGATAAACAATATTGTTAAATCAATAAATCCAGGGGTTGAGTGCTCCTTTATGTAGATGATTTTGTTATTTGCTTCAGGTCTAGTAATATGAACATAATAGAACGCCAACTCCAGCAATGTCTGAATAAACTTCAGACTTGGTCGGATGAAAATGGTTTTAAATTTTCTAATTCAAAAACTAAATGTATGCATTTTTGTAATCTACGTGGACTTCATCCAGACCCAGAAGTTTACCTGGATGGCTCACATGTAGAAGTAGTCACAGAATACAAATTTTTAGGTGTTATCTTTGATAAAAAACATTCATTCATTCCTCATATTAATAATTTAAAAAAGAAATGTCAAAAAGCTCTAAATATTTTAAAGGTTGTGGCACATTCCGATTGGGGAGCTGATAGAAAGGTCCTTCTACGGCTTTATCGGTCATTGGTTCGCTCTAAGCTGGATTATGGTTCGATAATTTACGGATCTGCACGAAAATCGTACCTGAAAATACTTGATCCTATACATAATCACGGTCTACGATTAGTCCTTGGAGCTTTCAGAACTTCTCCTGTTAAAAGTCTTTATGCTGAAGCAAATGATCCCTCTCTGTATGCTAGACGACAGAAGCTAGCTCTTCAATACCTACTGAAACTCAAGTCAAATCCTCTAAACCCAGCTCACAAAGTGGTCTTTCAACCCCAATTTAAAGTGCAGTTTCAAAGAAAACCGAGAGCTATTGCCCCACTAGGTCTACGTATGGAACAATGTCTAGATGACCTACATATTGACATGAAATCTATTGCACAGTATAAAATCCCAGATTCTCCTCCTTGGACCCTTAAAACTGCCGAGTTTCGCTTTGATCTCACTTCTGATAAAAAGTCTATTACAGACAGGAGCCAGTTTCAAACAAAATATCCTGAAATCAGGGAATTTTATTCTGACTTCAAAGCCATATACACAGATGGTTCAAAAGCTGGTGACACTGTTGCGTCAGCAGCAATCTTTGGGAATAAAAATCGGAAATGTAGACTTCCAAACCAGTCCTCAATTTTCTCTGCCGAACTGAAGGCCATAGATCTCGCTCTAGATCTTGCAGTGGAATCACACTATGTTCAATATATCATTTTCTCTGATTCCTTGTCTGTTTTACAGGCTTTGTATTATGAAAAGTTTGAAAATCCTATTGTTTGTACTTTGCTTGAAAGGATTTCTTCCCTTTCAGAAATAAATACATTTGTGTTCTGCTGGCTTCCGAGTCATATGGGAATAAAAGGAAATGAAATGGCTGATCAGAATGCAAAGATGGCTTTGTCATTATCCATTTCTAGGATTAAAGTGTGTTATACTGATTTTAAATCTACAATTCTTACCTTAATTCAATCCTCTTGGCAGGCCCAATGGGATGGTGAAATTTTTAACAAACTTCATTCGGTCAAACCAACACTTGGCGAATGGTACCCAATTTACAGGCCTATTCGTCGAGAAGAAGTCATTCTTGCCCATCTCAGGATTGGTCATTCTCGAATATCACATTCATGGCTGTTGTCACGAGATGATGCACCAGAATGTATCCCATGCAATACTCTATACACGGTGGAGCATATCTTAATACACTGTGTTGACCTTCAACCAATCCGGTTGCAGTACTACAATGTGGACAACAATAAAACACTCTTCGACTCTATCAGAGTAGAGTCCATCATATCATTTATCAAGGCAATAGGAATTTATAATAAGCTGTGATATCAATTGTTAATCATGCCTTTGTAGTAATCATTCATTCATATATTACCTGTAATTAATCTTACGTCTTTATAACTTCTTAGTATTATTTTTACGTAATGCATATACTTATATAGAATTTTATGTCATACACTCGACAATAAACATAACTTTAATGCGCGCTACATGACCTTAGATGTCGATGTGCCGTAAAACACCATTCATTCATTCATTTAACTTCTTAGTATTAATTTTTACGTAATGCATATACTTATATAGAATTTTATTTCATACACTCGACAATAAACATAACTTTAATGCGCGCTACATGACCGTAGATGTCGATGCGCCGTAAAACACCATTCATTCATTCATTACTATTAAGCTTATAGATATTACATTAACTAAGCATGTTATATAGTGCTGTATGCCAAGTCGTTGCTATTTGCGGCACTAAAAGGGCTGACCAAAGTGTATAACTTCTAAATGTCCATACACTGATGCTAGATAATCGATTCTTGCTTACATTACTTCAAAATCACAAATTACTCGTAATGACATATACTTCATTAAAGCAGCATTACATCGTAATAAAGGATGTTTTGGGTAAAATATAAATACTAATGGTAGATAGATAGATACTTTTATTTCCTCCATTGCTGAAGAGCATAACATATTTACAAATCATATTAATATATATGTACAAACAGTATAATATCA
Organism: Archivesica marissinica; assembly: GCA_014843695.1. Lineage (NCBI taxonomy): Eukaryota > Metazoa > Mollusca > Bivalvia > Venerida > Vesicomyidae > Archivesica > Archivesica marissinica. The sequence goes on from CM026396.1 coordinate 40,532,557, forward strand.
ATGCACAAATAACAGGGTTAAATATCAGTTGAATAATCGCAGCACATATAACCTTGTATTTAGTCAATTGGCCTCGACTATGGACGAATACATAATTAGCAATATATAACAGTTATGATGTCCGAACATAACAATGTGCACCAGTAAAACATAGAATCAGTTTGCTTTCAACTACCCGGAAAACATTCTACATATTAGCTTCAATAGCAACAAGTTCCTTGGAACAAGATTATCATCTACCTGTAATGCTAAAGATAGTAATGCATTGCACTGGTCCATTGGTGATAAATGCATGAATTCTATATAATCTTTAGTACTAACAATGTCAGCTAAAATGTTCAACACTTTACACCTTATAATGTGTTATTGCCATGCAATTGATCACATATGTTCAACATTGTTGACAGCCAATAGCGAGCATTTGTAACATGTACTTAAGAATTGTCTCGATACCAATTGACCCACGACTGACGCCGCTATTTTACACAGGGGAAGTAACTCATGCCTCATTCTACACGCCGACCAGAGTACACATGGGCTGTCCGATTTAATAATGTGCGGTATGGTTAATTGTGCTTGAATTCTGACGAACCGTTCTTGCTTGTTAGCTGCTGATACACTCTTCTTGAGTACACTTTTCCAAGTTAATTTTGCAGGGAAATATCCCGTTGTGATATAACATTCAAGGAAATGTAACAACCTGTACTCAGAAACGATAAAATTCCAATAAATTTAAACCGTCGTATACGCGAATTTGCTTATCAACACACGAAATAAAAAACACGCACAGCGCGCATGCGTGAAACAACAGAGGATGTAGAAAACAACGTATATATTTTGAACATGAAATACTATCTATCTATCTTCCTCTAATGTCGAACCCCTCGCGGGGATGTAGATATGTCCCTAAAAGACTTAGCTAACAGAGGTATGAATCAACATATCAAGTAATTTAATTAAAAAGACAACGTGGGACAAATGGGGACGATGCATTCCGAATGTAAACAAGTGCGGACGATGTGTTCCGGTTGTAAACAAGTGCGTGACCGATCGACTTGGAAAGTCCTACTTTAGGTTTCGAGTTTGTTTTATCGCAAAACAACACTGTTTACCAAATGAACCTAAGCATACAAAGTATAATGTTAGAATGTATAGCAGCATTGCTACCCATACGTAAAAATTGAATTTTTCAAATATATTTTATTTCATACGATGTAATTCCGCTTTAAACTGCATCTAATTAAACCAAACATGAATCATCTTATGATAATCATACGTCTGTCATAGTAGTTCATGAAACGTAATTTTAGTTTATTATGTTTCAATGATATACCTGTACATGCACTGATGAAAAAAGCATACCCGTGTTATACTTGATATATAACTGTAATCATGGTAACGGAGTTCACACAAATACACACATTCATATGGGTTTGTACCTTTGACATGCTTTATTGGGGTGTTATCCAGCATTCGGTTCTTAATAAATTTATAACGTAACTGTGACATCCATTCTTTATTTTAGAGTCAAGTCGCAATGCATGTTTATATAGACAATGACTCCATAACGCATAGCCCAATATGGTAAAGTGGCCCATAACGCATAGCCCAATATGATAAAGTAGCCCATAACGCATAGCCCAATATGGTAAAGTAGCCCACAGTGGTTAGGGCACCAAAACCGATGTTGCTGTGTGTGCTGTAATCATAAGACATTTTATTAGGGTCAGACGGGGGATCGAACCTGTGACCCTGGATTACCAGTCCAGCGTGTTACTATTGGACTACAGATCCGTCTGTTATTCCGTGGATACCTACATATACTGTATTATTTGATATGTTACAGTTGGATGCATTGAAAAGGAAACATGAACATCAACTCGACAACCAACCTAGTAGAAAAGAAGACGAATTGCAAACAGTTACTGGTCGCGTAAAGAACAACCAAGTTGCCCCACTACCAGCAACACTGAAGGTGCATGCGACAACACAAACGATACTTGATATATAGAGAGCAATAACATTTAGATGAAAAGGCACTCCATAGTATACATAGAGAGAACGTGTTTATGAAAGTGTTATTATGTTGAGTTCCCTGCGTTACAACGTAGTTGCTAATTGTTACATGGAGTTAATGATGTCTCGTTAACAATGGTATTGTAAGTTCCCTGCGTTACAATGTAGTTGTTACTTGTTAATGATGTATCGTTAACAATGGTATTGTAAGTTCCCTGCGTTACAATGTAGTTGTTACTTGTTAATGATGTTAATGATGTATCGTTAACAATGGTGTTGTAAGTTCCCTGCGTTACAATGTAGTTGCTAATTGTTACATGGAGTTAATGATGTCTCGTTAACAATGGTATTGTAGGTTCCCTGCGTTACAATGTAGTTGTTTCTTGTTAATGATGTTAATGATGTATCGTTAACAATGGTATTGTAAGTTCCCTGCGTTACAATGTAGTTGTTACTTGTTAATGATGTTAATGATGTCTCGTTAACAATGGTATTGTAAGTTCTCTGTGTTACAATGTAGTTGTAACTTGTTAATGGAGTTAATGATGTATCGTTAACAATGGTATTGTAAGTTCTCTGTGTTACAATGTAGTTGTAACTTGTTAATGGAGTTAATGATGCATCGTTAACAATGGTATTGTAAGTTCTCTGCGTTGCAACATAGTTGCTACTTGTTAATGGAGTTAATGATATCTCGTTAACAATGGTATTGTAAGTTCTCTGCGTTACAATGTAGTTGCTACTTGTTAATGGAGTTAATGATATCTCGTTAACAATGGTATTGTAAGTTCCCTGCGTTACAATGTAGTTGCTACTTGTTAATGGAGTTAATGATATCTCGTTAACAATGGTATTGTAAGTTCCCTGCGTTACAATGTAGTTGCTAATTGTTACATGGAGTTAATGATATCTCGTTAACAATGGTATTGTAAGTTCCCTGCGTTACAATGTAGTTGTTTCTTGTTAATGGAGTTATTGGTGTCTAGTGATATATTGTGTTGTGAGTAAGAGGGACATGCAGGGTACCATAAGATGAACATATACCGTTGTCTTATATCCAGAGAATCGGGTACAAGTTTCCTAAAAGGTTTTTCGTGTGCGGCTTTGTTGTTTTTATGATGGATATGTCGTGATCATTTAGCGTACATATGTCGTGGTCATTTAGCGTACATATGTCGTGGTCATTTAGCGTACATATGTCGTGGTCATTTAGCGTACATATGTCGTGGTCATTTAGCGTACATATGTCGTGGTCATTTAGCGTACATATGTCGCATTCGGTGTGTAACAGAATTACATGTATAAAATGTATGTAAATGCTGTATGTGCTCTGTCCTCACAATAAATGCTGTGTCTAGCCCTGGCAGACAGTTGTTGAGTTGTATTTTGTGAATGGTGATGTTATGTCTTGACTATTTGAATATCCGCCCAATATGAACATGTGTTTATACAGTGAGGTTTGAGAACGATTCAACTTCGACACATCGCTAGTGAAATCTAACTTCACTCCGACATCCCGTTAGTGAAATCTAACTCCACTCCGACACCCCGTTACATAGACACCACTCACCATCCACACCCCGTTACATAGACACCACTCACCATCCACACCCCGGTACATAGACACCACTCACCATCCACACCTCGGTACATAGACACCACTCACCATCCACACCCCGGTACATAGACACCACTCACCATCCACACCCCGGTACATAGACACCACTCACCATCCACACCCCGGTACATAGACACCACTCACCATCCACACCCCGGTACATAGACACCACTCACCATCCACACCCCGGTACATAGACACCACTCACCATCCACACCCCGGTATATAGACACCACTCACCATCCACACACGTTACATAGACACCACTCACCATCCACACTCGTTACATAGACACCACTCACCATCCACACATCGTTACATAGACACCACTCACCATCCACACCCCGGTACATAGACACCACTCACCATCCACACCCCGGTATTAGACACCACTCACCATCCACACCCCGGTACATAGACACCACTCACCATCCACACCCCGGTACATAGACACCACTCACCATCCACACCCCGGTATATAGACACCACTCACCATCCACACCCCGGTACATAGACACCACTCACCATCCACACCCCGGTACATAGACACCACTCACCATCCACACCCCGGTACATAGACACCACTCACCATCCACACCCCGGTACATAGACACCACTCACCATCCACACCCCGGTATATAGACACCACTCACCATCCACACCCCGGTACATAGACACCACTCACCATCCACACCCCGGTACATAGACACCACTCACCATCCACACCCCGGTATATAGACACCACTCACCATCCACACATCACTAACGAGTATGTAATGTAATACCTCGTATGCTTCTATTGTATAGTTTATTTAAGACAAGTGCCAATATGGAACATTTTGTTTCATAATTCACACACAATTCAATTAGTGTAGCGATACGGTCGAAAGGAAAACACGTTTTGTTTTGCTCTGTTGTTTTGTGGACTTTATTGGATTAATTTTGAGTTTACAACTATGATTCTTATATGGACATGTTCGTTATATGATGGAAAAAACGATGAGGTATGAATCATTTCAATATAATTAAATACTAATGAGAAAAAGACAAATAACCACTAAACAATAGAACTTCACAATAAGAATAGAGTAATTAACTGTAAATTGCTTAGCTCTGTCTGTGTTGAATTTACATTTCTGCCTCGGGGGCAGTTTCTCTGTGAACACATAACGGTATTGTTTTGTAACACAGCATACACGACCTACACTGTTTGATACGACTTCAGCCCGATGCAACTCTCAATGGCGACCAGCTATTTAGACACAAGTGAGCTATTTATAGTCACCCCGACGTATTTTAATATGGACTCTGGAATCATCACCTCTGCACAATTAGACCCAGATAATATCCATCTAAATTCACAATATACAGACAACATGGAAGAGAGCCAATCTGCTGGCGAAGATGATGACCATATTCCGCAGCAAGATTTCTTCGTGAAAATTGATAAGTCTTTGCAAAATAAACCAAAAAAGGAATTTTTGGAAACACTGTTGTCACTGTGTAACCAAGATTTCAATAAACTCGAATGGTACAGACACTATCTTTCACAAAAGGCACAGCAATATACAGAGTGCCCTAAAGGTAAACTTATCACAAGAAGAAAATCTAGCCGATCATCTGCCGAAAGCAAACTAGCTCTGGACTGCTATATTCTTACATCTTACATTAATGGGGACCAGGCAACAGATATAAATGAAGTGTTCAGTAAATGTTCATAAATATAATTCGACCAAATCAGAAACCGACAGTGATATTACATACACAGAAACATTACAAACTGCGGACTTATATGGTACTGCTCATACTCTACAGGAAGAATTCCAAATATTCCAAGGTGACCAGGCTAACAACCAACACATTTTATCCAATTTGATCCAGCGAATTCATACACTTGAAAAGGAAAAGTCAGACTTTAAACAACAATTGGACTAACCCAATTGTGCAACACACTCACTGCAAATGCAGACATCACGAAGACAGTGTTATCTAGAGTTAAAACAAAAGTTGACCTTAACAGCACTTTAATAGACCGGATGACCTTCAAGGTAAACCAATTCGAACATAGACTGAACGGACCACTTATAAATGAAAACAGAGCCATAGCTCATATAGCAGATGCAAATGCAGCCGAAATCAGTGACGAGAATGCAAATTGTAATAATGAGACAACTCGGAGAGAAGAAAGTAACTCATCCAGAAATACATATGATGTAACTCCTAAAACTAAAGTAAATGCAGCACCTACTGATCCGCATACATGTAACGATTTCATCCCCGAATTTGCTAGGAGGCAATATGACACACATCCGAATATAACATCTCATAGAAGATCATACGCAGAAGTAACAACAGAGAAACAAAAGGAAACAACAACGGATGCAACAGATACGATGATTCCGCAACAGAAAGAAGATGACAGCCCACAAACCAATCAAACAAGCACCGGTACCAATAAACCTCATAACAGAGTTAACGGAAACGATGAGCAACTTACAGACAATACACATATAGGAAATGGATTTTTGCTAACAGTCAAGCACATAGTGCAAACAGCCCGACGGGAGAAGATGATAACCAGTCTGTTAATAGTTGTAATACTACCATACGTATATGTAGCACTAGTGACAATAGCACACACAAAAACAATGATCTTGGAATCACTGACAATGATAATGAACGCATACCCCAAGATAGTGACGTATTCATTGATGTGAGAAAGAAACGTATCATAAAATATTTTGTAGGTAATATCGACCCGTCAACTATTGCTTCTGGCATGGTGTAAGCATTTCCAAGAAAATGGTGTAGGTATATCAACCATTTCATTATTTGCAACACGCTATGGGGGTGTATTTGCTCGGATAAATGTCCCTAGTATATTTTGTAATACACTTGAGAACGAAAGTTTCCCCCTACCCGATGGTGTTATTATCAAACCATGGGAAACAAAACCTCGACTACACAAAAAACGACAAGAACAAGACAGAAGTCAACACAAAGGTCCGACACAAACACATTACAATACACGAAATTATGACTATAGGCGCCCACCGAACACGTCGCGATATGAACATTATAATAATAATAGAGACTATGACAATCACTACGACACAAACACAAATTTGCAATATGAACAAAACCATAAAGCCAAACGTCGTGATAACCCCTGGACTGATACTTCACAGGAGGACTGGAATGAAAACATTGAGAGTTGGTACGATTATACACCCACCAATTAGAATCACACTCACTAGACATCAATACACTATTACTAATATTTCCTGTAATACGTTAGTCCAAACTATAATCATGTTGAACATTTTGTCATGGAATGTTCGTGGGATTATGTCGTGAACCATGAGTCTTAGCAACACCTCCATATGACCAAGTGTGACATAGCCCTCATTTGCGAACACAAACTTCTACCACACTCACTATCCTTCATGGATTATATTGATCCAAGATATACCAGTTTTACCAGAACCGACTCATCTTTAAGTATACATGACCCGCGTATATGCGGAAAAGCTGGAGTTGCTATCTTATATAGGAGGTCACTTTCCTCCATTATCAAACACCTCGATTGTGGGAATGACCGCATAATTGGCATTAAAGTTCAATCGCGATCCCAAAGGCCACTTTTTATTTTTTCTGTGTACATGCCAGCGTGCAATGATATTCAAACGTACAGCGAATGTCTTGAAAAGCTCAGTGATATTACAATATACTATCAAGACATTGGCCACGTGATGATCTGCGGAGATATGAATGCTAGTCTTAAAGACGCTGTACACGTTAATGAGCCAAAATCCAATATATTCAAAAGGTATGTAAACGACTCATATCTGGTTCCAATAAATCTCACACAGTTATCACAAGGACCCTCCTTTACATTTACTCCATACAAGACATGGATCGATTATTGCTTATCTGACGTCCTTATTAAATCGAAGGTTACATTCTGCAAATTGTTCAATGACGAGGACATACTCTCGTCATCAGATCACTTACCCATACATGTAACAATACAATATCACGACAGTGTACCGAACAGCCCAAAGCCTCTAGACTACCCAGGCTACGTTAAATGGTATACAGCTACTGATGAAATGTTGAAGTCTTACAGTTCAAAGTTGGACAGAAAATTAGAACATCTGGCCAATCTAGAACTAAGGACTGCCGTTGACATTGAGAACGCATATCTCTCTATGATCTTGTCGCTGCAGAATGCAGCAAATCAGTCCATTCCCAAAACAAAATATAACCCGTATACTAAGCCGTACTGGTCGAAACAAGTCAAAGACGCACATACACGTTCACGTAACGCTAGGTCGAAATGGATACAAGCGGGCAGGCCCCATTACCCCGACAATGAAAGCTACCGGTTTTACAAGGAATGTAAAAACTCATTTCGTTCATGCCAACGGCAAGCGTCCGAAAAACTAATTAACGACGGCTTCCGTGAACTAGAATCCGCAGCCGAAATAGATATAAGGTTATTCTGGTACCTTCTTAAAATACGCTAAACGGACAGAAAGCAACCCTCGTGCGTTGAACTCAAACTTAACGGTGGTGTTATTGAAACCCCTCAAGAAGTTACAGACGCATTTGCTGGACATTACGAAACATTATATACACCCGACGACAAACTTATTGATGAGACATGCAAAGAGAACATCACAAGCAAAATAAATATGTATATCGAAACGTCGAAACAGAACTCAGACAACGGACTTCTTGACTCGCCAATTACTGAATACGAATTAAACAGTGCCATTAAAGTATTAAAAAGACGCAAAGCAGCGGGTTCAAAATGAGTATATCAAAATGATTCAAAATGAGTATATCACACATGGAGGTCGCAGACTTGAATGATTTCTTACCAAACTATTTAATGCCGTACTGACAGTGGAATATATACCAAATGACTGGCGCAAGGGTCTCCTTATACCAATATTCAAAGGCAAAGGTAAATGCTCATATGATATGTGTAATTACCGCCCAGTATCATTGCTAAATACTGTGTATAAACTCTTTGAACGTGTCTGTGAACGACGTCTTAGAACATTCTCATGTTCACACCCAAAGGTATTCCCACACCCATACCAACACGGATTTCAGTCTGGTCTCAGTTGCATAACGGCTTCATATTGTCTACAGGAGACCATTGACCACAATTTAGCTGCGGGTAGTGATACCCATGCAGTTTTCCTAGATACGAGAGCCGCGTACGACACCGTCAGACATGACTGCTTGTTCACCAAACTGTATGAAATGGGAATTAATGGTAAACCTTGGAGAATATTGTTGCTTTGCTACAAGGATATTCAAAGCTCAGTCGTATTAAACGGCTGCAAGTCAAAATGGTTCCCCATACGCCAAGGTGTAAGACAAGGTGGCATCAGCTCCGGTTACATGTATCTAGCATTCATAAATGAACTCCTATGCAAACTGGAATCAAGTAATCTTGGAGCCAGAGTTGGAAGTATAGATTGTAGCTGCCCCACTCTGGCCGACGATATAACACTTGTATCCATTTCTCCCAAAAACATGCAAAACCTTTTGCTTATTGCTGAACGGTACGCTCATGAATGGGGTTTCCAATATAACATTGATAAGAGTGTTGCCATTACTTTCAGCACGAAACAAAACAAAAGAACCCAACAACCCCCGACTCTTCATTTAAACAATAATCCACTGAAACAGGTGAAATCTATAAATCACTTGGGCATTATGTTAAGCCACGATAGGAATTTTATAACGACAATTGATATAGCATGTAAACGTGGCAGAAAATCTTTCTACTCACTAGCAGGGGTTGGTGTACGCGCTCATGGTCTAAACCCATTAATGGCTGCTAACTTATACAGGAAAATTGTGTTACCATCTGCTCTTTACGGATGCGAAACGTGGTCAAACATTACCCTTAAAGGATATGATAGTTCATATATATATATAACTAAGTCTATATCTATATATATATATCTCTATAAATAAGTTCCAGCATTTAGTTACCAAAACAATTCAAGGCCAACCAATACATACGAGATCAGATATGACAGAAGCTATGCTGAATCTTCCAACAATTGCATCCGAAATTAATAAACGCAAACTAGTGTTTCTACAAAAACTAGCTACTATGTCACCAACACTCAGAGCAAAACAGTTATTCATATTTAAACTGTATGCATACCTAGCAAACCCCAACGTTGGTTGCGGTTTCACATTAGACAAAATTAAACTTCTAAAGAAATATAATCTAAACGACGTGCTGCAATCTTACGTCCGAGACAAGCAATTTCCAGGTAAATACGCATGGAAATCCACACTCCGTAAACATGTAAATGACCAAACACTCGCAGACTGGCAACAACGGACGATTCATGATAAAGACTTTATCCGATTTCGCGAACTAAATATACCAGGACGTCCAGCAATTTTATGGACTGCGGCTAACACGACGCTAGACCTAAAATTATCATTTCCAATCTCGAAATTATGGGTCACACCACCAAACACCGAAGCACGTGTGTGTATTGAATGTGAGCAGATAATACATACAGATATTCACTCACATATGTCTACAACCTGTTTAGCCACTTACCAGCTACGTCGCAATTTTCTAGATGATATAGAAGAACAATTTGGAGAACAAGTCAGTACAGAATTATCAACTGCAACCAACAATCAAATGTATATTAAATTATTGGGAAAACGGCCACTCTCCCTGGAATATAACTATAAAATAGTCCGTCAATATATGATTTTGACCAGGACAAATTGCCAAAGAATGCACCACTTGCCATAGTTTTCATTGATACCATATTATACATATCAAAAGTTCCAGGTCCTGGTATGACGTTGGGCAAACGGGGGTTACATATACAAGGCATCCGCCTTATAGAAAACCCTTATTTTTTGATATATCTCTGCCCCCTTATCATCCCAACTCACCAGAAATGGTGTCTACACCCATGTTTTAGGGGTCAAGGAATACAATGAAGGTATTTCTAACAATCTCAACCCATTACATAACACCAAATATGCTAATGAGCTTCCGCCATTGTACGGTGGAAATACCGTATGTGTCATTTTATGAAGCGTCTGAAATAACTCATCTGAGAGAATCGTTTTCCACAATGTTCACACTCGTGAGGACTCTCTCCTGTATGTGTCATTGTGTGTGGATCTTGTGTCTCTTCAAATCACTTATCCTCGTTCCTACACTGCTGCCAACAGTTTCACTCATCGTCATCGTCATCGTCCTCTTCCACTGGAATCTTTGAGCTATTGCTGCAGCTTGTCCCTCTGCATTGTCCACAGGCAGGGGTGCATTCTAGTCCATTGCATTTGCATGTGCACCTTTTACTATCACAGTCCGTTTTACAATTACAACGGAAGAGCCGCAGGAGCTTTTCTGGAGCCGGAGGTTTGTCAGTTTTCGTAGGCATTAAGCGTTCCTTTAGAAGCTCCCATCCCCATTCTTCTGGTTTCAAATGTTCAATCTTCCCTCTCCACTCCTGAACCTGATAATACACCCTCAGGCTATGAAACCTAGCAGATGCCGATGTTGGTGGTAATGACCGTGCCTCAACGAACTTGGAACTTCTTATCACCTTTTCCTGGAAGCGTGTGTGCCTAAGTGAATCCAACCCCGTTTTCGGATCTCCTCCATATAGAACTACCAACGCTTTTTCTCCAGATTTGACGACATTGTCCTGGATCCCATTATCCTGCAGGATCCTGCAGGAATACTTTGGCAACGGACTGAAACTCCACATTGCTTTTCACTTTTGTCAGCCCTGCAGCCTTGCCAATACCGTACAATCTAGATGTTGAGTCACACCCAAGAATGGCGTGAACGAAGAGCATGTCTAAACACAGCTGTAATCCAAGTTTTGTTTTGCAAGCCTTGATATCCCAAACTCTGGCAAGTTTTGTTGACGTGCTTTTGGGTTCAGGCTTAAAGTAAACCTGATGGCTGTTCATGTCAACATGATACAATAACAAGATTAACAAATCTGTATCATCTCCCACAAGCACTGAAGCTTTCGACTTTGCCGATTCCACAGCAGTTTGCACAATGAGTACTTCGGCATCTCCCTTTGCATGTTTGATCTCGCAGCCCGATTGCTCAAGATAAAAGCCCAGAAGTGACAGAAACTGATGTTTATTGGTACTGTTGGCTAGGAAGGCAGCTTTCTTCAAGGACAAGACCGTTTGGCCACTTGGTACAATATTGGGTCCCGCACCCTTACTGCGCCTCTGATGGGTTGCATCTTTTATGGATGGACCGTCATTATACCCGTCGAAGACTACTATTGGTCGTCCATACTTAGAGCAGACATAATGAACGTATCGCTGACAGACTGACTCAAAGGTTTCTCCCTTGGTCCATGGTATTCGCTGAAGTAGTGCTCCTCCATCAATAACATATCTTACATCTGATGGAATGTTCACTGCAGTGTCAGATCCGGGGTCAGGGCCTACTAGCTTCCAAATTGCTTCAGCTAGAACTGGTTTGTCTGCTTCTCGTGGCATCGACGATTGGTCGAACAGAGCTGCTGGGTTGGTACACAGTTCATATTGAAAAACGGATGCTGGGTCTTCATACGATCCATTGGTAGCTAACACGCTGAGTCTTTGGAAAAGGAGTTGGGGGTCTACTTGTACTGGTTTACCATCAACTTTCACGGCCGACTTTGCTCCGATGGTAACAGCTTGCATTTTGCGCCGAAAGGTGTACGCGCACATGTCCTGCCCTACCATCGAATCTAAGATTAGCTGCCCAACGCGTTTTGCATCATCAACATTAACCTGATCACTTGCAACCAAACCGCTAACAAGACCACGAAGTGTGGTATCATTACCAAATGGGTCAAGAGCACTAAGAGTCTGCAAAACCTTGTATGTATCCTCGCTGTCCCTCTTAATCCTTGATGGTGTAGAGTCTTTGTGTTGCTCACTGCTGTCACAGTTGATACCAGTTAGTTCCTGCATTGCCTGATTAACTTTTGCGCAGGTAGGCATTGATAAGAGCCATACCAAACGCTGAACTTCAGTGAAACCTCTTCCCCGGGTGAGACCTCCACTGGTCTTCAAGCTCCTCATCAGGACCTGCTCAATGATTAAATCTGTTGATAATCCTGCCCAATATCGATTGCTCCGTCTCACCACATGATTACCATTAAGGAAGTGTTCATGGACTATGGGGTGCGTCTTGGGTAGGTCCTTCATCATCTGTAGATAGATATAGGCAGATTTCGAGTAATGATTGTGGCCTGCAGCAGCAAAGTACGGAAGCATCTTCTGAACTGTTTGCAGGTGTAGGAGCCAGTTCCCCGTCCTCTCCGCCTTGATAAACGTGCGTAGTAGGCTCACCATTTCCATGTATTGCAGCCATAGTTTTGCTGTCCTGTGGTCCTTCATGGATTCTTTTTCAGCATCAAGTTTTTCCAAGATAGAGCGAAGTGCATCAGCGTACTCGGGCTGTGAGGCAGCCTCGTTATCACCTGACATCTTGTGATACAAGTCTTTTGCTTTCAATAGGTCGGCTTCAAGGGCATGGACTTGGGCATTTTCATCTTCTCCATCGTTTCCTTCAGATGGTGGTCCAGTGTCGTCGTTGGATTCATTTTCATGTGTTGGAAGAGGCAAATTGTATGTATTCGCAATGAGCATCGTCTGCAGAGCTGCATATACCAAAAGGTGACCGCGAATGGCGCGAGATATGGCCTTTCCTGTCATCATGGCTTTGACGGCGTTCTCTGCATATACTGTTTCAAGGACTTCTGCAAGGCCGGTGCCAGACATCAAGTCGCCAATGGATCCAAGGAAGCTCATTTGTGTATGAAGTCCGCCAAGTCTGACAACGACCTCCTTTAAAGAGCTCCAACTGGGTTCGGAGTCAACAATCACCTTCGCTTTCCAAAAAAGTGGCTGGTCAAAGGTAATCACTGGATCTACACCATAGCGCTTTGCTTGATCACTTATGTATGTCAAAGTGGACAAAATGCACGACATGTTCCCGGGATCCAAATCGATGATCGGTAGAAACAGGATTGATGATATGCCATGGTGAGCACCTTTATGGAAACTCTGCATCATACCGGACCATGCTGGTCTTCGAGACTCCAGCATGAGAGATACATCCCAGAGAAGATCAATTTGATCAGTGGGGTCTGAAACCTCCATTGCTACTAGTTCCTTGTAGGTTGTGACGGATTTGCCAGTGTGCTGTGACTGAAAGTACTTTATATTGATCCTACCAACCTGTTTGATATCTTCTGCCGAAACCTTTACCCTTGGTATTGACTTTGATGGTAACTTCCCAGGAGAGAATGTGGCAATGATACCCATCCCGTGAAAGGTGTCTAAGCCGTCCAATGTTCTAATGTTGTGATCGACATTATCGGCTATGAACTGGACAAACTGGTCTGGTTGTCTCTCTGGCAAATCTCCACCTTGCATTGCAGCACAACGTTCATAGGCTTGAACCTCAGAATATCCAACACCAAATCCCCGCTTGTGTAGTGTATCTACTAAGTAGCGAGACGCGAACTTGCTGTGCATCTCCGCAGACAGCCCGAACTGCATTGGTGCCAAAAGAACTCGTGGGCGAGTTGCCTGCATGAGAGCTTGACCAAGTGATGCCTGCTTTAAATCCGTATCCTTCCCTGTAAACAACACCTGTAGAAAGGACAGCAATGACTTTGGTACAAATTCGAGGGCCCTTGTAGTAGAAGACATTTCATCACAAGTAGGATACGTGTCGGTATTCAAATCTAAACGCTTTATGTCATTCTTGATTAGTTTGGCAGCAGTCTGAATTATTCTGAGTTTCTCCGATTCTGAGTCATTCCTATTTTGTTGACCATAGAAATCATTTAGAATGATGGATGCAGTAGTCCTGAAGGTCACAACATTTGATTTCCCATTAAGCTCGGTTACAATTATTCTATCACCATAATATTCAAGCATTTTCTTTTTCATATATCGGAAGCTGTATGTATCACAAGGCGACCCCTTCAAATAGTCATCCATTTTTCTAATGAGGTCATTGATAGTAACCTGCTCATCATCATTTTCTTCAAAAAATGTCATGCATTTCATGAAGGCTTCTGTCCTTTCCGTTTCTTCTGGTCGTCCTTGAGACAGGCGAGCAGATTTACTCTCATCTGAACAGAACTGTGATGGTATCTGCCGTCCCGTTCGAAAATTAACATTGCATGGTTGATGATAAATGGCATCTGCTGCGTGTAAGTCCTGGGCATATTCCAGCCGTCCGGTAACGTCATCCGCCCATTCGTCATGCCGTTCCTTGCATATACCCAGAATGGTGTCTTGAAAGTCCAGAGTTCTGACAGGAAAAGTTTCGTAACCTCGCTTTCGTCCTTCAACCTTCGCACTGGTACCACAGAATAAACAGTGTCCGCTGAAGTTAAACAAGGAAGACTGCGATCGGAGGGAGCAAAACGAACTTGATGCTTTTTCTGCATTTCGCTTCTGCTCAAGGCTTATGAGTTTTTTATTTATATGCTTTGCCCGACATTCCTTATGTACGATTTGTCCCGCTTCTACTCTAATATCAGATCCTCGTTCTCGACTGGCGTTATTGATGCTTTCAGCACCTCTCTCAGTGATCTTGACTTCAGTGGAGCGATCATCAGCTAAAGTCCCTTTGCAGAAGATACAGGCCGCCATAGTTGCCATACGTCACCTCATGACTGAAAATGAAAATGAAATGCAATAATTACCCAAAAATCAAATATCCTTATTACTGGGGCAGCTCTTGTGTTATGCATTGCTAGTAATATGATTTGCATGTACTATTTTACATGTGATCTCGTAGGATTCTCGCGAAATCTTATGAGATCTCGTACAATTCTCACGAGATTTCATGGAATTCTCGTGAGAAATTTCCCAAAGGGCAGTGGCAGAGATATATAAAAAATAAGGTATTTCCACCGTACAATGGCGGAAGCTCATTAGCATATTTGGTGTTATGTAATGGGTTGAGATTGTTAGAAATACCTTCATTGTATTCCTTGACCCCTAAAACATGGGTGTAGACACCATTTCTGGTGAGTTTGGATGATCAGGGGCAGAGATATATCAAAAATAAGGTTTTTCTATAATGGCGGATGACGTATTATGTAACACCCCCTATTTGACCCACTTCCCCTACCAGGACCGTGGTAAACTTTTGATATGTTATTAATATGGTATCAATGAAACTATTACAAGTGGTTTCATTTCTTTTGCAATTTGTCCTGGGTTGAGCCCCTTTTTTCACTAGATTGACTGGATATAAGAAATATGCACGCATGTGCATTAAATACCTGTATGATACAACACAATATATAACTAACTAAACCTGATATGTTGTGGTAGAACAACTAAAGACATAAACAGTCAATGAACTATTTACCTAACAGATTTTACTAAACTTAGTAATCTGAGAATGCTTGCGTTTTGTCTAAATACCCTTTTCATATTGTACTTTTGCTATGCTTGTATATCATTTGAGATGTAAGTTTTGTTCTTATAAGTTATTGTAATGTGTTTGTAATTCGTAGTTAGCCATGCATAAACATGTAAATCTCCTTCATGGAGGAAATAAAGATATGAATGAAGTCATTGCGCATTATAAGAAATAGAATATTAGTGGCAAGTTATTGCGCATTATAAGAAATCGAATATTAATGGCAAGTTATTGCGCATTATAAGAAATCGAATATTAATGGCAAGTTATTGTGCATTATAAGAAATATGCATAGTCATGTACAATCTTGTGTTAAATATTGTAATAGTGTTTGACTTCTTTGAATACATGATTGGCTTACGTCAAGGGGAAGTAACTTCGCCCGTTTTAGTGTCCTTATTCCTAGAGGATTTATAGTTATATTTGCAGGGACATGTTAATTCAGGATTATTAATTGATGATATTATAGTAACATTATTACTTTTCGCGGATGACATGGTGTTATTTGGCCAAACACAGAAGGAATTACAAAATAGTTTAAATTTGCTTCATTCTTATTGTAATGTGTGGGGGTTAGAGGTAAATGAGTCAAAGACGAAAATCATGATTTTTAGAAAACGGAGTGGTTTAAAAATATGTGTAAGTTGGTCGTTATTCACCCACTCCCTACGACATTAGCGTTACGAATTCACTCACTGTACCATTACGGTTATATACCCAGTCCCAATGTCATTAGCGTTACTCACTCACTCGCTATGCCATGAACGTTACGCACACCCACATTATGTCATTAGTACTACGAATCCACTCCCTATGCATAGAACGTTACACACACCCACACTATGTCATTAGTACTACGCATCCACTCCCTATGCCATGAACGTTACGCACACCCACACTATGTCATTAGTACAACGCATCCACTCCCTATGTATAGAACGTTACACCCACCCACACTATGTCATTAGTACTACGCATCCACTCCCTATGTATAGAACGTTACACACACCCACACTATGTCATTAGTACTACGCATCTACTCCCTATGTCATGAACGTTACACACACCCACACTATGTCATTAGTGCTACGCATCCACTCCCTATGTCATGAACGTTACGCACACCCACACTATGTCATTAGTACTACGAATCCACTCCCTATGTATAGAACGTTACGCCCACCCACACTATGTCATTAGTACTACGCATCCACTCCCTATGTATATAACGTTACGCACACCCACACTATGTCATTAGTACTACGCATCCACTCCCTATGCCATGAACGTTACGCACACCCACACTATGTCATTAGTGCTACGCATCCACTCCCTATGCCATGAACGTTACGCACACCCACACATGTCATTAGTACTACGCATCCACTCCCTATGTATTGAACGTTACGCACACCCACACTATGTCATTAGTACTACGCATCCACTCCCTATGCCATGAACGTTACGCACACCCACATGTCATTAGTACTACGCATCCACTCCCTATGTATAGAACGTTACGCACACCCACACTATGTCATTAGTACTACGCATCCACTCCCTATGCCATGAACGTTACGCACACCCACACTATGTCATTAGTACTACGCATCCACTCCCTATGTATAGAACGTTACGCACACCCACACTATGTCATTAGTACTACGCATCCACTCCCTATGCCATGAACGTTACGCACACCCACACTATGTCATTAGTATGGTTTGTGGTTGTTGTTTGTTGTTTTTTTGAACGTTACGCACACCCACACTATGTCATTAGTACTACGCATCCACTCCCTATGCCATGAACGTTACGCACACCCACACTATGTCATTAGTACTACGCATCCACTCCCTATGTATGAACGTTACGCACACCCACACTATGTCATTAGTACTACGCATCCACTCCCTATGCCATGAACGTTACGCACACCCACACTATGTCATTAGTACATCGCATCCACTCCCTATGTATTGAACGTTACGCACACCCACACTATGTCATTAGTACTACGCATCCATTCCCTATGTCATGAACGTTACGCACACCCACACTATGTCATTAGTACTACGCATCCACTCCCTATGTATAGAACGTTACGCACACCCACACTATGTCATTAGTGCTAAGCATCCACTCCCTATGTATTGAATGTTACGTACACCCACACTATGTCAGTAGTACTACGCATCCACTCCCTATGTATAGAACGTTACGCACACCCACAATATGTCATTAGTACTACGCATCCACTCCCTATGTATAGAACGTTACGCCCACCCACACTATGTCATTAGTACTACGCATCCACTCCCTATGCCATGAACGTTACGCACACCCACACTATGTCATTAGTACTACGCATCCACTCCCTATGTATAGAACGTTACACACACCCACACTATGTCATTAGTACTACGCATCCACTCCCTATGTATAGAACGTTACGCCCACCCACACTATGTCATTAGTACTACGCATCCACTCCCTATGCCATGAACGTTACGCACACCCACACTATGTCATTAGTACTACGCATCCACTCCCTATGTATAGAACGTTACACACACCCACACTATGTCATTAGTACTAAGCCTCCACTCCCTATGTATAGAACGTTACGCCCACCCACACTATGTCATTAGTGCTACGCATCCACTCCCTATGCCATGAACGTTACGCACACCCACAATATGTCATTAGTACTACGCATCCACTCCCTATGTCATGAACGTTACGCCCACCCACAATATGTCATTAGTGCTAAGCATACACTCCCTATGTATAGAACGTTACACACACCCACACTATGTCATTAGTACTACGCATACACTCCCTATGTATAGAACGTTACACACACCCACACTATGTCATTAGTGCTACGCATCCACCTATTTACGAGTTTTAACATACATTTTATCATGTGATTGACATTTCATTAACTAAATGAGCAGTTTATTGCCGAGTAATATTCGTATTCTTGTGGCAGGCATTAAGGGTAATCCTGGACTTACTGCAATCAATATGTTCAGAAACATATTAGGCAAGGCACGTAGATTTCACATTGCCTTTCCTGCCGTTTCCTTCTCACTCATCGCGGTGTATTCCACCAGGAATGAGCGACTAAACTATGTTGTAATCGGGAATTCCAGCTAAATTAAATGTTTGTAATATCAGCATGTGTTTGTTGTCACGTTAAAGAGAATATTGTTCCGTACACGCAGATAATGAGTTTGAGGGGCTTGAGGAATAGCCGTGGGAACTCTTATTAACTCAGGGAGCAGAGTTTGTTCGTAAAATTTAAGTGCATTCTGTTGACAATAATCCTAAAAGCTACTTACATGTAACTACTTGTATTTGTTTGGTCGATCAAGTGTGGGCGATATCTGAGCATTCGGTAGCATTAACAGTCCTACAGCCCAGACAGTTTCAAGTATCATGTATACACGTTACTGAAGGCTTTGGCATCTCGATTCGTACTTGTTTAACAGTTTGTTTTCTCATGTAATAAATATACACAAAACGGAATTGTGTAGCATGCCCATCTATAGCTGTGAGTTCTGCCATTCCTACAGTGATTTGTAAGCATATTAGCCCGTACCAAATGACGTCATCTGTCAACACAAAAACAGGGAAGCTATCCGGATAACTAGTCACTTCTGAGACAATAACACATTAACAACTGTCCAGGGCTAGAAATCGTTTTTTCAGTTCACTGATATGGTCAGACACCGCTATTGCAATTTCCATAAGCCACCATTATAACACACAGTGCCATAATAGTTCCCCCAAAAATAGTTTGCCACAAAAGACCATAGTTTTCAATGGGGATGACCGATTGCGGTTTTTTATATTTCCCACTAAAGGCACCCACCCCCTACCCTGAAGGTAATTTGGTGGTGAATGTTGCACTGCCACCTGCATTTATAATATGCTGTTTATTTGTCACCAAATAGTATGCACATATTCTAAAATAATCCAAAATGCAGCTCATATATTGTATTTTAATATTTAGAAGTCATTGTCATTATTGCTGGCAATACCTACTCAGCCAATCAGTTCATGTATCAATAATTCCTAAGGGCTTACCTACACTTTTTTCAACCAATCCCAGACCACTATATCAATAACATCGTCTGACCATATTAACATTCGCGGAAATGCACTGTCTGCTAACTTAAAATGCGCGAAATAGTTTCCAGGTTTACAATATATCTCCTGAGAAAATACAATAATGGCAAGCAATTTCGACGAATTTATATCCTCTGTCGAATATCTTCCGAGGTATAGTCTAAATCACATCCGGTATTAGATGTGGTCATGCTAGGATTATGGGTAGGGTTAGGTTTGGGTTATGGTTAGGTGCGCAACATCCCTTTTTAGAGGAAAATGTCACGCCTGCATAAATAATTAATATTGTGTCTATTAATGTCTATCTTCCAGAGGGTTGACAATATCCACTGTCGCACTCACCGAGATGAACTATTTATTTTGTTATACCGAACAATCGGCTGTTCTGGCCTTATGTTTCAACAAAACATTCTTCGAGACTACATCAAAACAAGATGGCGCCTTAACAAATAAAATCACATTGAAATTAAACGGTAAAGTCCGAGTAGCGTGATTTGTTCCGAATGAGGCTATTCAGAGGTGAGACATTGAAAAAGGTCGCCTTCTCGGGAATGGTAAAATGTGCATGGGGTAGTCGCGTGAGGTATAACTAATATCGATGTATCATCCAATTAAAATGCCGAACCTATATGAGGCGGGATCAGTACACACACTTCCTTTGAATGTCCTCCATCTATACTGTACATTTCATTAAAGTGTCTTCATTACGTTTTGAGATATTCTTCAGAATGATTTGCATAGGCATATTTGCGGATATTTAGTAAATTTAAGGGCAATAACTCTAGTGTTACTGGGCCGATCCCCACGATATGCACCGGATAGTAGATACATAGACATATTTGCGGATATTGAGTACATTTAAAGGGAAGATAACTCTGGTGTTACTGGGCCGATCCCCACGTAAAGTTGATATGCACCGGATAGTAGATACATATACATATTTGCGGATATTTAGTACATTTAAGGGCAATAACTCTAGTGTTACTGGGCCGATCTCCAAGTGCACAACTACATTATGGCGATACATATCTATTTTACGTTTCATAAAATTACATATATTGGTTGCTGAGAACTGGCTGCGGACGGACACAGGCGCGCACATGCGCACGGACACACGAGGCCGAATCAATATTCCTCACGGAAGTTCCAACGTGGGTACAATACATGCTTGTTTATCCTTAAAGGCACTGTCAACATTACATAAGGCCTACATAAAAAACAAGTATATTTATACAACATACATAATTAAATTAAGTACATTTATACAACATATATAATTAAATTAAGTATATTTATACAACATACATAATTAAATTAAGTATATTTATACAACATACATAATTAAATTAAGTATATTTATACAACATATATAATTAAATTAAGTATATTTATACAACATACATAATTAAATTAAGCACAATGCATGATATAATTGGATATTAATTCTAATTAATTCTACATTAATACAAGTGACATTGGCAACAACGCCGCTACTACTGTAGTACTATTACTGTAGTAGACCTACGTGCTGTAAGCGACACCCGCCAGTCGTACATTAGCCTGGGTTCCAGTCTGTCAAATTTTCACCAATTTACTTCTGGCAAAATGACAGCCTGAGGAAACTCGATTTCCGAGCGTATCGCCACAAACATTACAACCGTATTTACTATGATTGAAGAACGACAACTCTTAGCTGCAAGATACGATCGCTAAAAATAGAAACGGAATCTTTTCGGAAATCGCCGAACAGGCACGATTATACACGATCATTTCCGAAAATACATTTACATGGCAAAGATTCAGAAACTCATTACGGCCCAATTAATGATCTCGGTGTTAAAATATATTTATATGACTGATCAGACAAAATATATCAACGCCTGTTCCCAGGCTAGTCGTACTTATATGTCGTGCAATAATTTGATCCAAAAAAAAGGGTTGGGTTCCACCAAATTGGAGTTTCCGCTATAACCATGTCAACCAGACTCGGCCATCAGGGTCATGACTCATAAAAAAGCACACTGGTCTTACCTACAAAAAATATTTATATTTTAAAACATTTTTCAGCATTTATCTTAGAAAATAAATTTCAATAAATAGGTATACTATTCATTATCAGTGATTCTAATTGTATAGCTGTTGTACAATTGTTACCATTATTGTATGTTATATTATACAATTGTTACCATTATTGTATGTTATATTATACAATTGTTACCATTATTGTATGTTACATTATACAATTGTTACCATTATTGTATGCTATAGTATACAATTGTTACCATTATTGTATGTTATATTATACAATTGTTACCATTATACTGTATGTTATATTATACAATTGTTACCATTATTGTATGTTATATTATACAATTGTTACCATTATTGTATGTTATATTATACAATTGTTACCATTATTGTATGTTATATTATACAATTGTTACCATTATTGTATGTTATATTATACAATTGTTACCATTATTGTATGTTATATTATACAATTGTTACCATTATACTGTATGTTACATTATACAATTGTTACCATTATTGTATGTTACATTATACAATTGTTACCATTATTGTATGTTATATTATACAATTGTTACCATTATTGTATGTTATATTATACAATTGTTACCATTATTGTATGTTATATTATACAATTGTTACCATTATTGTATGTTATATTATACAATTGTTACCATTATTGTATGTTATATTATACAATTGTTACCATTATACTGTATGTTACATTATACAATTGTTACCATTATTGTATGTTACATTATACAATTGTTACCATTATTGTATGTTATATTATACAATTGTTACCATTATTGTATGCTATAGTATACAATTGTTACCATTATTGTATGTTACATTATACAATTGTTACCATTATTGTATGTTATATTATACAATTGTTACCATTATTGTATGCTATAGTATACAATTGTTACCATTATTGTATGTTATATTATACAATTGTTACCATTATTGTATGCTATAGTATACAATTGTTACCATTATTGTATGTTATATTATACAATTGTTACCATTATTGTATGTTACATTATACAATTGTTACCATTATTGTATGCTATAGTATACAATTGTTACCATTATTGTATGCTATATTATACAATTGTGTGTGTGTTTTACGTTTATTTATCGTCGCTACCGGTTGCCCATATGAGCGACGCCTCCTGAAGAGATTAGTCATTTTAGATTTTGGAGGATAGTGCATGATACAGACAGAGACCCATTCCAGAATCTCCTCTGGTTCTTTTACGTGCACGGTGTAAAGCACCGACACGAGACCTCGGTTTAACGTCCCATCTGAAAGACTGTTAATTTTATTAGGGTCAGACGGGGGATCGAACCTGCGATCCCTGGATTACCAGTCCAGCGTGTTACCTATACAATTGTTACCATTATTGTATGTTATATAGTCGGTTCAAAAGCTCACACAAAGCTACTCTTGATATCTTGCCGACTCAAAATAAAATTGATCTTATCTGGGAGCGTGGTTCAAGAGATTAATTTGAAATAATAGATTATGTTATTCGGCTACATTAGCAGTGCAAAATGATAAAATCCTTCACCTGTGAGACAGAGGCGTGTACACACCGTGAGAGCTACGGGACACACTAAATATTAGTGTGTTTTACGTTTATTTATCGTCGCTACCGGTTACCCATATGAGCGACGCCTCCTGAAGATATTAGTAATTTTAGATTTTGGAGGATAGTGCAATGATACAGAAAGTGACCCATTCCAGAGTCTCCTCTGGTTCTTTTACGTGCACGGTGTAAATCACCGACACGAGACCTCGGTTTAACATCCCATCTGATAGACTGTTACTTGTATTATGGTCAGACGGGGGATCGAACCTGCGATCCCTGGATTACCAGTCCAGCGTGTTACCACTGGACTACATATCCGTCTGTGAATATGTGAAATATTAATTCCTCGCGCATGCAGATTGTATTTTGATGCGTCGGTGACTTTTCACATTGTTTTGATTTTTCGCTGTGTCATCATTTATGTGAATTTTGATTGTACAGTGGTGTTTGTTATTTGATTGTACAGTGGTGTTTGTTATTTTGTAAGTTTTATACCTGATTATTGACAAAATTAGACTATTATTGTAAATTTAAAAATGAATTTATATTTGAAGAATATATTGATACGATTGTTAGTGATGACTTGCGAAAGTGTTTCACATGCTTAAGATTATGTTCACACACGTTAGAAATTGATTTGGTAGATAGAATGCTATAGAAAGAGAACATCGATTATGTAAATTATGTAACCAAAATTCGGTTGAATCGGAGTATCACTCTGCTATGTTGTACGAGATACACACGTTTAAGAACTAAATACCTTGGTAATACATCGTGGTCGTGTGTACAGAAATTCAATAATATCATGTCTTCTAAGAATAAAATAGAATTGTTGAAACTATCTAAGTATATAAAGGAATCTATGTTACTAAGAAAAAATACCCTAGATAATACCACTGTTTCTTAACATGTGTATGTATGTATGTATGTATTTGTGTATGTCTTTACCATAGTTTATACTTATGTAAATGGCCAAATGCAATGTATTGCTGATAATGCCAATAAACTTGAAACTTGTTGATGAATTAAAAAGAAATTTCTAGTATGTACGTAGGATATGTTGATTTATGCATGGTCCAAATATGAACACAATTATTTCACAAATAATCCACTTATATAAGAGTCTGGTTACAAGAAGTGGCCCTAAGTGTATTCTATCAAGTTTGCAAGTACAAGTATCTAATATACATTAAAGAATGTACATTTGTATGTTAATAAGGAAAAATGCCCTGGACATTTTAATTGTTTCTTAAATGTATGTTGTTTGAAAATGTATACATATACATGTATATATTTAATATTGTTTGTAAATGGCAAAGGCATCTTGTTTGCTGATTGTGCCAATAAAGTTGAAAGTTGAAAGTTAACCGCATATTGATCCAAATGGATACAATTAGCGCCAAGATCATTAAATATATGTAGCACAGCAGGTTCCGCCTACTACTTCCGTTATCAACATGTCTCTGTGTTGGAAATTAGACAGTTATACGCATTAACTTCTAGTTATTTAATGCTGGAGATAATATATAGCATAATATTTACATCTTCAAAAAATGTCCAAATATAAGTATATAATAGAAACTGAAGAGTTTAAGCAGTCATATCAATTGTCATACTTGCATATACACATATTCCGTGGCCTAGTGGTCACGGTCGTGGACTTGCACCTCGCCGCTGTAGGTTCGAATCCCTTGCACCTCGCCGCTGTAGGTTCGAATCCCTTGCACCTCGCCGCTGTAGGTTCGAATCCCACTGGGGTGTCGAATTAATTAAATTGAGGAAGCAGTAGATCGGTGGTTCTACCCGGGTACCAGGAATACTGTTCTACCCGGGTACCAGGATTACTGTTCTACCCGGGTACCCGTCCGTGCCAGGAATACTGCTCTACCCGGGTACCCGGGTCCGTGCCAGGAATACTGTTCTACCCGGGTACCCGGGTCCGTGCCAGGAATACTGTTCTACCCGGGTACCCGTCCGTGCCAGGAATACTGCTCTACCCGGGTACCCGGGTCCGTGCCAGGAATACTGTTCTACCCGGGTACCCGGGTCCGTGCCAGGAATACTGTTCTACCCGGGTACCCGTCCGTGCCAGGAATACTGTTCTACCCGGATGTCCGTCCGTGCCAGGAATACTGTTCTACCCGGGTACCCGTCCGTGCCAGGAATACTGTTCTACCCGGGTACCCGTCCGTGCCAGGAATACTGTTCTACCCGGGTACCCGTCCGTGCCAGGAATACTGTTCTACCCGGGTACCCGTCCGTGCCAGGAATACTGTTCTACCCGGGTGCCCGTCCGTGCCAGGAATACTGTTCTACCCGGGTACCCGTCCGTGCCAGGAATACTGTTCTACCCGGGTGCCCGTCCGTGCCAGGAATACTGTTCTACCCGGGTGCCCGTCCGTGCCAGGAATACTGTTCTACCCGGGTGTCCGTCCGTGCCAGGAATACTGCTCTACCCGGGTGTCCGTCCGTGCCAGGAATACTGTTCTACCCGGGTACCCGTCCGTGCCAGGAATACTGTTCTACCCGGGTACGCGTCCGTGCCAGGAATACTGTTCTACCCGGGTGTCCGTCCGTGCCAGGAATACTGCTCTACCCGGGTGTCCGTCCGTGCCAGGAATACTGCTCTACCCGGGTGTCCGTCCGTGCCAGGAATACTGCTCTACCCGGGTGTCCGTCCGTGCCAGGAATACTGCTATACCCGGGTGTCCGTCCGTGCCAGGAATACTGCTCTACCCGGGTGTCCGTCCGTGCCATGATTACTGCTCTACCCGGGTACCCGTCCGTGCCAGGAATACTGCTCTACCCGGGTACCCGTCCGTGCCAGGAATACAGCTCGGAAGGGCACACGAGGGTCTTCCGCCACCAATAATAGCTGGAGATTAGCTGTATGACCTATGCTGTATCGCCGTATGTCCTATGCTGTATCGCCGTATGTGCTATGCTGTATCGCCGTATGTCCTATGCTGTATCGCCGTATGACCTATGCTGTATCGCCGTATGACCTATGCTGTATCGCCGTATGACCTATGCTGTATCGCCGTATATCCTTGCTGTATCGCCGTATGACCTATGCTGTATCGCCGTATGTTCTATGCTGTATCGCCGTATGACCTATGCTGTATCGCCGTATGACCTATGCTGTATCGCCGTATGACCTATGCTGTATCGCCGTATATCCTATGCTGTATCGCCGTATGACCTATGCTGTATCGCCGTATGTCCTATGCTGTATCGCCGTATGTCCTATGCTGTATCGCCGTATGACATATGCTGTATCGCCGTATGACCTATGCTGTATCGCCGTATGTCCTATGCTGTATCGCCGTATGTCCTATGCTGTATCGCCGTATGTCCTATGCTGTATCGCCGTATGTCCTATGCTGTATCGCCGTATGTCCTATGCTGTATCGCCGTATGTCCTATGCTGTATCGCCGTATGTCCTATGCTGTATCGCCGTATGACCTATGCTGTATCGCCGTATGTCCTATGCTGTATCGCCGTATGTGCTATGCTGTATCGCCGTATGTCCTATGCTGTATCGCCGTATGTGCTATGCTGTATCGCCGTATGTCCTATGCTGTATCGCCGTATGTCCTATGCTGTATCGCCGTATGTCCTATGCTGTATCGCCGTATGTGCTATGCTGTATCGCCGTATGTGCTATGCTGTATCGCCGTATGTGCTATGCTGTATCGCCGTATGTCCTATGCTGTATCGCCGTATGTCCTATGCTGTATCGCCGTATGTTCTATGCTGTATCGCCGTATGACCTATGCTGTATCGCCGTATGTCCTATGCTGTATCGCCGTATGACCTATGCTGTATCGCCGTATGTGCTATGCTGTATCGCAGTATGTGCTATGCTGTATCGCCGTATGTACTATGCTGTATCGCCGTATGTCCTATGCTGTATCGCCGTATGTGCTATGCTGTATCGCCGTATGTGCTATGCTGTATCGCCGTATGTTCTATGCTGTATCGCCGTATGACCTATGCTGTATCGCCGTATGTCCTATGCTGTATCGCCGTATGACCTATGCTGTATCGCCGTATGTGCTATGCTGTATCGCAGTATGTGCTATGCTGTATCGCCGTATGTACTATGCTGTATCGCCGTATGTCCTATGCTGTATCGCCGTATGTGCTATGCTGTATCGCCGTATGTGCTATGCTGTATCGCCGTATGTGCTATGCTGTATCGCCGTATGTGCTATGCTGTATCGCCGTATGTGCTATGCTGTATCGCCGTATGACCTATGCTGTATCGCCGTATGTCCTATGCTGTATCGCCGTATGTCCTATGCTGTATCGCCGTATGTCCTATGCTGTATCGCCGTATGTCCTATGCTGTATCGCCGTATGTCCTATGCTGTATCGCCGTATGTCCTATGCTGTATCGCCGTATGTCCTATGCTGTATCGCCGTATGTCCTATGCTGTATCGCCGTATGTCCTATGCTGTATCGCCGTATGTCCTATGCTGTATCGCCGAATGACCTATGCTGTATCGCCGTATGTGCTATGCTGTATCGCCGTATGTCCTATGCTGTATCGCCGTATGACATATGCTGTATCGCCGTATGACATATGCTGTATCGCCGTATGTCCTATGCTGTATCGCCGTATGTCCTATGCTGTATCGCCGTATGTCCTATGCTGTATCGCCGTATGTCCTATGCTGTATCGCCGTATGTCCTATGCTGTATCGCCGTATGTGCTATGCTGTATCGCCGTATGTCCTATGCTGTATCGCCGTATGTCCTATGCTGTATCGCCGTATGTCCTATGCTGTATCGCCGTATGTGCTATGCTGTATCGCCGTATGTCCTATGCTGTATCGTCGTATGTGCTATGCTGTATCGCCGTATGACCTATGCTGTATCGCCGTATGTCCTATGCTGTATCGCCGTATGTGCTATGCTGTATCGCCGTATGTCCTATGCTGTATCGCCGTATGTCCTATGCTGTATCGCCGTATGACATATGCTGTATCGCCGTATGTCCTATGCTGTATCGCCGTATGTCCTATGCTGTATCGCCGTATGTGCTATGCTGTATCGCCGTATGTGCTATGCTGTATCGCCGTATGTGCTATGCTGTATCGCCGTATGTGCTATGCTGTATCGCCGTATGTCCTATGCTGTATCGCCGTATGTCCTATGCTGTATCGCCGTATGTCCTATGCTGTATCGCCGTATTTACTATGCTGTATCGCCGTATGTGCTATGCTGTATCGCCGTATATGCTATGCTGTATCGCTGTATGTGCTATGCTGTATCGCCGTATGTGCTATGCTGTATCGCCGTATGTGCTATGCTGTATCGCCTTATGTACTATGCTGTATCGCCGTATGACCTATGCTGTATCGCCGTATGACCTATGCTGTATCGCCGTATGTGCTATGCTGTATCCCAGTATGTGCTATGCTGTGTCGCCGTATGTGCTATGCTGTATCGCCGTATGTGCTATGCTGTATCCCAGTATGTGCTATGCTGTGTCGCCGTATGTGCTATGCTGTATCGCAGTATGTGCTATGCTGTATCGCCGTATGTGCTATGCTGTATCGCCGTATGTCCTATACTGTATCGCCGTATGTCCTATGCTGTATCGCCGTATGTGCTATGCTGTATCGCCGTATGTCCTATGCTGTATCACCGTATGTGCTATGCTGTATCGCCGTATGACCTATGCTGTATCGCCGTATGACCTATGCTGTATCGCGTATGTCCTATGCTGTATCGCCGTATGTCCTATGCTGTATCGCCGTATGTGCTATGCTGTATCGCCGTATGTGCTATGCTGTATCGCCGTATGTGCTATGCTGTATCGCCGTATGTCCTATGCTGTATCGCCGTATGTCCTATGCTGTATCGCCGTATGTCATATGCTGTATCGCCGTATGACCTATGCTGTATCGCCGTATGTCCTATGCTGTATCGCCGTATGTGCTATGCTGTATCGCCGTATGTGCTATGCTGTATCGCCGTATGTGCTATGCTGTATCGCCGTATGTCCTATGCTGTATCGCCGTATGTCCTATGCTGTATCGCCGTATGACCTATGCTGTATCGCCGTATGTGCTATGCTGTATCGCAGTATGTGCTATGCTGTATCGCCGTATGTGCTATGCTGTATCGCCGTATGTCCTATGCTGTATCGCCGTATGTCCTATGCTGTATCGCCGTATGTGCTATGCTGTATCGCCGTATGTGCTATGCTGTATCGCCGTATGTGCTATGCTGTATCGCCGTATGTGCTATGCTGTATCGCCGTATGTGCTATGCTGTATCGCCGTATGTCCTATGCTGTATCGCCGTATGTCCTATGCTGTATCGCCGTATGTCCTATGCTGTATCGCCGTATGTCCTATGCTGTATCGCCGTATGTCCTATGCTGTATCGCCGTATGACCTATGCTGTATCGCCGTATGTCCTATGCTGTATCGCCGTATGTCCTATGCTGTATCGCCGTATGTCCTATGCTGTATCGCCGTATGTCCTATGCTGTATCGCCGTATGTCCTATGCTGTATCGCCGTATGTCCTATGCTGTATCGCCGTATGTGCTATGCTGTATCGCCGTATGTCCTATGCTGTATCGCCGTATGACATATGCTGTATCGCCGTATGACATATGCTGTATCGCCGTATGTCCTATGCTGTATCGCCGTATGTCCTATGCTGTATCGCCGTATGTCCTATGCTGTATCGCCGTATGTCCTATGCTGTATCGCCGTATGTCCTATGCTGTATCGCCGTATGTGCTATGCTGTATCGCCGTATGTCCTATGCTGTATCGCCGTATGTCCTATGCTGTATCGCCGTATGTCCTATGCTGTATCGCCGTATGTGCTATGCTGTATCGCCGTATGTCCTATGCTGTATCGTCGTATGTGCTATGCTGTATCGCCGTATGACCTATGCTGTATCGCCGTATGTCCTATGCTGTATCGCCGTATGTGCTATGCTGTATCGCCGTATGTCCTATGCTGTATCGCCGTATGTCCTATGCTGTATCGCCGTATGTCCTATGCTGTATCGCCGTATGTCCTATGCTGTATCGCCGTATGTCCTATGCTGTATCGCCGTATGTGCTATGCTGTATCGCCGTATGTGCTATGCTGTATCGCCGTATGTGCTATGCTGTATCGCCGTATGTGCTATGCTGTATCGCCGTATGTCCTATGCTGTATCGCCGTATGTCCTATGCTGTATCGCCGTATGTCCTATGCTGTATCGCCGTATGTCCTATGCTGTATCGCCGTATGTGCTATGCTGTATCGCCGTATGTGCTATGCTGTATCGCCGTATGTGCTATGCTGTATCGCCGTATGTGCTATGCTGTATCGCCGTATGTGCTATGCTGTATCGCCGTATGTGCTATGCTGTATCGCCGTATGTCCTATGCTGTATCGCCGTATGTCCTATGCTGTATCGCCGTATGTGCTATGCTGTATCGCCGTATGTGCTATGCTGTATCGCCGTATGTGCTATGCTGTATCGCCGTATGTGCTATGCTGTATCGCCGTATGTGCTATGCTGTATCGCCGTATGTGCTATGCTGTATCGCCGTATGTGCTATGCTGTATCGCCGTATGTCCTATGCTGTATCGCCGTATGTCCTATGCTGTATCGCCGTATGTCCTATGCTGTATCGCCGTATGTGCTATGCTGTATCGCCGTATGTCCTATGCTGTATCGCCGTATGTGCTATGCTGTATCGCCGTATGACCTATGCTGTATCGCCGTATGTCCTATGCTGTATCGCCGTATGTCCTATGCTGTATCGCCGTATGTCCTATGCTGTATCGCCGTATGTCCTATGCTGTATCGCCGTATGTGCTATGCTGTATCGCCGTATGTGCTATGCTGTATCGCCGTATGTCCTATGCTGTATCGCCGTATGTCCTATGCTGTATCGCCGTATGTCCTATGCTGTATCGCCGTATGTCCTATGCTGTATCGCCGTATGTCCTATGCTGTATCGCCGTATGACCTATGCTGTATCGCCGTATGTGCTATGCTGTATCGCCGTATGTGCTATGCTGTATCGCCGTATGTGCTATGCTGTATCGCCGTATGTGCTATGCTGTATCGCCGTATGTGCTATGCTGTATCGCCGTATGACCTATGCTGTATCGCCGTATGTCCTATGTTGTATCGCCGTATGTCCTATGCTGTATCGCCGTATGTCCTATGCTGTATCGCCGTATGTCCTATGCTGTATCGCCGTATGACCTATGCTGTATCGCCGTATGTCCTATGCTGTATCGCCGTATGTCCTATGCTGTATCGCCGTATGTCCTATGCTGTATCGCCGTATGTCCTATGCTGTATCGCCGTATGTCCTATGCTGTATCGCCGTATGTCCTATGCTGTATCGCCGTATGTGCTATGCTGTATCGCCGTATGTCCTATGCTGTATCGCCGTATGACCTATGCTGTATCGCCGTATGACATATGCTGTATCGCCGTATGTCCTATGCTGTATCGCCGTATGTCCTATGCTGTATCGCCGTATGTCCTATGCTGTATCGCCGTATGTCCTATGCTGTATCGCCGTATGTGCTATGCTGTATCGCCGTATGTCCTATGCTGTATCGCCGTATGTCCTATGCTGTATCGCCGTATGTCCTATGCTGTATCGCCGTATGTGCTATGCTGTATCGCCGTATGTCCTATGCTGTATCGTCGTATGTGCTATGCTGTATCGCCGTATGTCCTATGCTGTATCGCCGTATGTCCTATGCTGTATCGCCGTATGTCCTATGCTGTATCGCCGTATGTGCTATGCTGTATCGCCGTATGTGCTATGCTGTATCGCCGTATGTGCTATGCTGTATCGCCGTATGTCCTATGCTGTATCGCCGTATGTCCTATGCTGTATCGCCTTATGTGCTATGCTGTATCGCCGTATGTCCTATGCTGTATCGCCGTATGTCCTATGCTGTATCGCCGTATGACCTATGCTGTATCGTCGTATGTGCTATGCTGTATCGCAGTATGTGCTATGCTGTATCGCCGTATGTACTATGCTGTATCGCCGTATGTCCTATGCTGTATCGCCGTATGTGCTATGCTGTATCGCCGTATGTGCTATGCTGTATCGCCGTATGTGCTATGCTGTATCGCCGTATGTGCTATGCTGTATCGCCGTATGTGCTATGCTGTATCGCCGTATGTCCTATGCTGTATCGCCGTATGTCCTATGCTGTATCGCCGTATGTCCTATGCTGTATCGCCGTATGTCCTATGCTGTATCGCCGTATGTCCTATGCTGTATCGCCGTATGTCCTATGCTGTATCGCCGTATGTCCTATGCTGTATCGCCGTATGTCCTATGCTGTATCGCCGTATGTGCTATGCTGTATCGCCGTATGTCCTATGCTGTATCGCCGTATGACATATGCTGTATCGCCGTATGACATATGCTGTATCGCCGTATGTCCTATGCTGTATCGCCGTATGTCCTATGCTGTATCGCCGTATGTCCTATGCTGTATCGCCGTATGTCCTATGCTGTATCGCCGTATGTCCTATGCTGTATCGCCGTATGTGCTATGCTGTATCGCCGTATGTCCTATGCTGTATCGCCGTATGTCCTATGCTGTATCGCCGTATGTCCTATGCTGTATCGCCGTATGTGCTATGCTGTATCGCCGTATGTCCTATGCTGTATCGCCGTATGTCCTATGCTGTATCGCCGTATGTCCTATGCTGTATCGCCGTATGTCCTATGCTGTATCGCCGTATGTCCTATGCTGTATCGCCGTATGTGCTATGCTGTATCGCCGTATGTGCTATGCTGTATCGCCGTATGTGCTATGCTGTATCGCCGTATGTGCTATGCTGTATCGCCGTATGTCCTATGCTGTATCGCCGTATGTCCTATGCTGTATCGCCGTATGTCCTATGCTGTATCGCCGTATGTCCTATGCTGTATCGCCGTATGACCTATGCTGTATCGCCGTATGTCCTATGCTGTATCGCCGTATGACCTATGCTGTATCGCCGTATGTGCTATGCTGTATCGCAGTATGTGCTATGCTGTATCGCCGTATGTGCTATGCTGTATCGCCGTATGTCCTATGCTGTATCGCCGTATGTGCTATGCTGTATCGCCGTATGTGCTATGCTGTATCGCCGTATGTGCTATGCTGTATCGCCGTATGTCCTATGCTGTATCGCCGTATGTGCTATGCTGTATCGCCGTATGTGCTATGCTGTAGGTGCGATTGTAAACCTCTAAAATAAACAAACAAACACATAATTTTTATATTTTAAGTATCGCGAATCACTGCATACTTTACTCCGACCTCATGGGTTTCGGGGTGGGTTCAGACAACAAGGGTAACGGGATGGGTTCGGACAACAAGGGTCTCGGGGTGGGATCCGATAACAATGGTATCGGGGTTGGTTCCGACAACAAGGGTCTCGAGGTGGGTTCCGACAACAAGGTTCTCGGGGTGGGATCCGATAACAAGGGTATCGGGGTTGGTTCCGACAACAAGGGTCTCTGGGTGGGTTGGTGACAACTGAACATAATTGTTCCTGTTTTTATTCTTGTGTTGTATTGCCTACACATTCATTCGGTATCAGTTCAACTTCACGGTAATATCGACATACTTCTAGTATGTTGTTCATACAAAATAAACCATAACTTATTTAGCAATGGGGTTAGTGTTTTAACTGCACTGGGATGGACCATATCTAATAACTATATTTATTTGTTAATTCACTGTCTGTTCATTTATATCATGCATCCATTATCCTCATGGGCTTTTAAGCCTAATGGAATTGAAAATAAACTATCATTATCTAATGTTGTTATGAAAAATATAATTAAATATTTGATACGTGTTTGTAAATACATCAAAGAAGCTATATCATTACGTAGTAATACCCTGCCAATTACTACTGTTTCTTAAATGTATTGTATTTTTTTATATATGTAACATGTTTTGTGATGTCTTTGCCATATTTCTATTGTTGTAAATGATCAAAGCCAATATAGTTGCTGATTATGCCAATACATTTGAAACTTGTTATAACTTGTGGTCCAACCCATGTGTCCATTGCTGGACTAGTAATCCAGGGATCGCAGGTTCGATCCCCCGTCTAACCATAATAAAATTAACAGTCTTTCAGATGGGACTTTTAATGTTCTAATGAACTAACTGACAGTCCGGGACTTTTAATGTTCTAATGAACTGACAGTCCGGGACTTTTAATGTTCTAATGAACTGACAGAGTCCGGGACTTTTAATGTGATAATGAACTGACAGAGTCCGGGACTTTTAATGTTATAATGAACTGACATAGTCCGGGACTTTTAATGTGATAATGAACTGACAGAGTCCGGGACTTTTAATGTTATAATGAACTGACAGAGTCCGGGACTTTTAATATTCTAATGAACTGACATAGTCCGGGACTTTTAATGTTATAATGAACTGACAAGAGTCCGGGACTTTTAATGTTATAATGAACTGACAAGAGTCCGGGACTTTTAAT